>BQNB010185929.1:0-12172 GCA_026074375.1 Tanacetum coccineum
ACAACTTTCATAAAGGAGGTGTCGTTTATTTGATATCTTTTATAGAAAAGGATTATATGGTTTTTCTGATTGGATTTTTTTAGAATAATGAAATACAAATATGTGAAAGAAAAAAAATAAATGGTTTGACTTTGAAAGTCAAATGAAGAAACACATGCTGTCATGTGTACAATTACAAATTGGATAACCACGTAGCATGTCACATTCAAATCGTACCTGCTTTTGATTTATGCTTCACAATCTTTGTCAATTTTGCTCGCACTCCTATTTGCTTATTCTTCTAATTTTAGTTCATAAAATGATTTGTATTTAGATTACCATAGCATAAAATGCAACTCCAATTTAACAAGTGGGTCAGCTTCACGACCCAGATGATTTTTTTTCTGCCAATGAAAGACTTGAAAGTACACTTACAAAAAGAAGTAAGGAGGCAAAGAGGTGAAAATCGAAAGAAAACCAAAGTTTCTACTACTACTGTTAGGCAACGGCATCCAGAGCTACCACGGTATATTGATATTTAAGGACAGAGTCGAAACGACTACACATTATTAGGTTCGTGAGTGCCATGTTACATACTCCGGTTATGATATTGCATCGTTGCGATCAAAGTCCAAAATGCAAAGGTGTATAATAAGTACAAACTGAGGTATGTTGAGTATGGCTTTTGCAACTACATGTTATACCTAAACATTACGCGTCACATTTTAATTACATGTATCAGCATACTTACACCTCCCCAACTCACAGAAACCGTACGCAATCAACAATTAGATACAACACATGTGCATCGCACGGGTCTGCATGCCTCGTAATAATAATAATAATAATAATAATAATAATAATAATAATAATAATAATAATAATAATAATAAAATGTGAGTGTGTGTGGCGATTATGGCGATTGAACATTTCGTCTTCCCATGATTTGTCTATCAATTCAACACTTTATGTTGAACCTTTTTTATCCGTTCATGTGTAAATATATCATTCGATCTGCTCTATATATTAAGGATCTTTTTCTGTTTCAATCGAACCAGTTTTAGGGTTTTGTCTTGCGACCCTTTACATTCCGATTTTTGCATCTTTTCTTCACTATTGTGTTGTTGTGATCCGATCGTTTGCGGGCTCGACCTGGTTTTGGCTTTGCATCCTATAGTTGTGCCCGACTGATATAGTTGCGGGTTCGAAACGGTTTTGAAATAGTTTCACTACAAGAAAAACTGCATTTGCTGACAGACAAAAAGTGTTAGGATAAGTATAAAAAAGTGTTAGGAAAAGATCAATTAGCTTCTCATTTTTAAATCAGAACTGGTCACAACCTGAATGATTTTAGGAAAAGGTCATCCAAAGATTCTTACTTATTAACACACATGTCAACAAATTATTATCTAATACAATACACTAATTTACGTATACCACATACTACACCGGATCAGAACCGTCGACTATAACAATGGATATGGGCTCAGATCGAAATCTATCTACATAAGTAACTAACTATTTTATTAGACGATAGTTCTATTCTTCATAACTTCATAGAGAACAAAGGTGTGTTGGGTGTGTATGTCAATTTGACAGTATTACAAGCTTGTGACGATATTGGCACCAGGTAGACTTGGGTGGCATCATGACTCTTTTATCTTATTAAATTCTAGGGGGGTGGGTGGACATCACACATGAGAGAGATTGACGAAACAAGGGGATATCTACACATGATTTCTATGTGTATTCTGTGCTGCTCGTCTATGAGTGACGAAGTCACGGACACTAACTGACAAATCCTATCGAGGATGCTAGGAAGAACATCAGGGGTTTTGTGTTTGAGTGAGAAGGTTGTATGTTATAATATGATAGAAATGTGAAGGTAGTTTTAGTGACATTGGGTGAGTGCAACTGACTACAGTTCATATCACAGACAGTACATTATTAGACAATAACACTTGGGAAGTGGGGTTGAATGTTCTCAATACTATTTAATAAGACGAATATGTAGAAATAAAATATTAATATATGTAAAAAAAGAAAGGATATGTTTTAGATATTTAAGAATGTATAAAGTGATATAGTGGAATAATTAGTATAATACACAGTTTAGTATAGTTATAAATCCACAAAGACAGTTCACATTAAAAGATGTAGGAATTTAGATAAATTAGGATATATATAATTATATTTTAGTATGAATGTCAGACTATATGTACATTAGAGATAGGACAGTAGGTTTTGGTCTTTGGGGAAAGAAATTTTTATCATAATATTATTGTGTATTTCAAAAATGTGGTAGTGAATGGGATCTAAAAATAGTGGTCTGTGTGGATGGATATTGCTAAATATAAAAATTTTGATAAAATATTGAGAGAGATTTATAACATTTGAATGTTTGCGTACTGTGCGTTGTGTACGCTTAAGATCATACAATATAATATATGACAGAAAATAAAACTATACAAATAGATAATATGAGATAATGTTTTAGGATTGTAAATTATTTATACGGTAATTTTTACACAGAATGGAACACTCATATAGACTATTTACTTGAAAATTGGTGATAACATACGTTCTAACTTATTGTGTCATTGGATAGTTCAAATTTCTCACCATTATTAAGTTCAACTAGTGTTTGATAAAGGTTTTGTTCAGAGTGTGTCTTGTTATTAGTTTGGGGTCTAGTAGTAATATAGTTTAATTTGTTTCATTAGGATATCACATATTAGTGAATTTTTTCTTTTTCTTTTCTGGTTGCATAGAGATTTAAAGTTTGTAACATATTTATATTAGAATGTAAAATATTTATTAACAGATTATGAGTGATAGATAGCACAAACGAGGCAATACAAGCAGTTAGCAAAGAGTGAGGAGGAAGGAATAATCAGCTATAACCAAGAAGTGCGAGGCATTTCGGGATCAACCACTGTATGATTATCGTGACACGGTGAACATAAGTATCCTTCCAACACCTAATCAATTACTAAGCTGCTCAGACAGTCTGACGCAACGGGAGAAACTGTTATTAAAAGGAATGCGAAGACGAATAATCCAGGTGCTTTATAAAATAGAGCACACCACATCCCACTGGGCTATAACGAAAGATAGCACATGTCAACAATCAGCCCAGGAAGATACTGCTACACGCAAGTAGCAAGGTTCCACCTCTGTTTCTACCTAGCAGTTCGAGCCTTGCCTTTGGCCATTGTTGCAATTTTTGATAGCATGTCATCTCGTCCTAACTACATAAAAAAAGGGTCACTTCAGTAACTCTCCTACTTTTTTTTGGTTGCACAACACAACACTGGTAAAGCATAGTTCAAACAAAAGTCCAACATAATCCTTACACTTTTAGACTACAGGTAGTGTGTGCATGCACTGTCTCTACTCAGATTTATTAATCTAAATTCTGTTACCCGACCCATATTTTTCTGCAGACATCTGTGGTACCAGCTAAAGACGTGTATACTTAATAACGAGTTTCACTATTCGTTCTAGAACTACTTCCATCTAATTGTTTACATTCTATTAAACGTGAGAGACAGAATAGTCTCTGAACACAACATTTTGTCTTCTTGACATTTCACCTATATTCTAACATTACACAAATGGTGTTACAGTTATATACCTCAATAGTACAATGATACATATATTCCACACAATGAGTCTCACTAAAACATTTCTTAGATACAAACGTTCGAGTAGTAGTTAATTTTAAAGAGCATATCTCCTAGTGTTTACCTACAATTTTTTAAAAGGTAAGCTAAACGCTTTTTCGATACAAGGATGAACTTTATCTCACAAGATCACGAAGTCAGTACGACCATAGTCAACAAATTTTTCTAACTTTAATCGACTAAACACGAAATCTATAACACAGTGTGCTTAACTCAGTTCTATTTAATAACAACAAACAAATATCAACCTCCAGTCATAAAACACAGCTCTATATTTAATATCTATACAATGCGGTATAAATCACTTCTAGAAAGTCTCTAAACCAGACATGGTTCTCAACACTTGTCTAATGTCATAAAAACCTAATCACACTTTTTCTAGTCTCAGAGTTTCGCTGCAAATGTTGATTCGGAGTTCTATTTCATTTCTAAATTCTCAATATATTCATATGATGACTAGATTATTATTATACCGGTTACTTAGATACTGTTTTTTTTCGGTTTATTTATCGAATTCAATCTTGCCACAGCAGATAAGGCATTCTTTTAACTTGTGAGCTTGTATTATATTGACTATTCACTATCATACAGATATTGTTTCGAAAACACTTACCTGCATGTTCTGATCTAACATATTACACAGGTAGCAGATCTAGACTACAGAAAGTAATCTTCTCTTAGTAAATGATTTCATGTGTCGTTCACTTGGCCTTCCTAATGTTTATTGTTTCATTACTGTAACTTTTCTTTTACTATTCGCCAAGATAAATGTTGGTCAAGAATTGCGTGCGCGGACGTCGACCCTCTATTAAATTCTTTTTGCCTATTCTATCTGTAGTTACACCATAAAATTCATAACATATGTAACCACCGTCTATTGATTTAGATAGAATTTGGATCTTACACTACTATCACATATAAGTTACGACTACAACCGCTCACGTTGGACACTTTTTACATGCGATAAACAAGAAAAAAACATCAGGTCATTCAACACAAAACACCCAAAAGAGCACCAAGTACACGAATATTATAACAAAATACAACTAAAAATCTGTTAAATCTAATTGCACTCAAAAAATTCATCCAAATCTATAATTTCCACAACAACAACCACTAATCACCACTCCTAAAAACCTTCAAACTCAGACTACAACACTCTTACGAACCATACAACAAAATTATGCTTTCAAAGGGAAACTATTTTATATTAATGATCTTAACTTTATCTTTTAATATACCGCTTCAATATTTACGTCATCAGGGTATCTTTTACTTTAACACTTTTTTGTATTGGAAAAGTTGTAAGATCCTATGAAAAATTGAAAATAAATTCTTCATTAAAAGGTTTATCCGCTTGTATTTGAACGATTTTAATTGTCCATTTTTGCAAAATGTGTTTTCTTGAAAGGTAGAACCGTAAGATACAAGTACGAGATAGAAAAAAAAAAGAAGCAAAGAACCTCCGTATTAGATTGGTCTCAGAATGAGCTGCAATCTAACCACTCAAATAACTCTCTAAAACAATGTTTATGTTGTTTAAGTTGTGTTAATAAATCAACACTAATTAGTTCCATGTTAATAAGAGAAAAAAGTCCCAATAGTACACCACCCCTTCCCACCATCCCACCACCGCCCCACTCAAACACACTAATGAAACCAATCTGAACCAACACACACTCGCCTTACACCATCCCCCCCAAACCAACCCCCAACCCCAAGCACACCAACCACCCAACACCCCCCCCCCCACCCCCACCCCACAACCACCACCACACACAATTTCCACCCCCTCCCCCAACCAGCACCACCCCCCACAACATCAATCCATTACACTTCTATATAATCATAACAACACCCCCACCACAACCAACCACCCCCACACCCCCCCCCCCCACCCCAAAGACCCCACACCCCGCAATCTTTCCTCTACACACTGGATACAGGTTGCATAAACAAGTGTATGATTTCATACGATTGCAATGTTGCATAAAAAAATGTATGATTTCACAATTATAACGTAAGATAGCTAAAAGCTCACCAGTGACAAGCACCGCTCCAAATCATTGCTTACGGTCTTTACACCACATTTTGCCCCTGTTGTTTAACACTTAACAGTAAGTTATCACATAGATCAGATAATATTATTATAAGAAGCTGATATAAATTTAAAATCTTAACTGATTTCATTCACCAATTTCTTTCCAAAAGTGATTTTTCTGGCAATAATCAGCCTTTCTTCTTCCTTCTTGAAACGACCTTATACTTAGAAGCTTCTGAAACTCGACTATCTTCCGTGGCCCCAGAAAATAGTTGTTCCTCCTCTTCCTATTGAACCATGTCCTCACTGAATCAATTCACTAACTTTCATGATAAATATATCCTGCAACATCCTAATAATGGGGAAAAAACATACCCTGAGATTCACTCCAGTGACAGCAGTTACATCATTAAGTTGCTCAATACTTTGATCCGCTAACTCTCCAACTACTTTTTGTTTCTTACTGGTATTTACAAAAAATATCAAGGTTACATATACGAAAAATGAGAGCAAATTCAAATTATGTTTTGACAGAAATAATTAGAGTACAAAAATCAAACTACCTTAGTGGAATAACAGATGCTTCCAATGGTTTCTTTTGTCCAACGATTGGCTTTGTGGGCGAAGTCTTTGCATTACCTCCAGACTCCAATGAAGAGTTTGCAGCAGCAGCTGCAGCTGTATCAATTGACTTGGATCGTTTTATCAAACTGAACACTTTGAATAGAAAGGATTGTAAATACCGATGACACTGAAAGTTTGCATTTAACCGAGCATTACTTCTTCTGGCGTTCCAGTTGAGCTGTGATGGAACCGGGCCTTGAAGACATCGCCTCAAAAGTGTCATCTTTTAAAGACACTGGACCTCCAGTCGCATGTTCAAGCCCATGTGGAGTTGACAGATGGGATCTATTTTGGTAAATGTTCGCACACATTAACAACATAGCCCGACTATTTTGTTCAAAAACATATAAACTTTAAAATCATCAATGTGTGCCTAACCATTTCTACCTCAAATCAGAAATTTTGTAGAGTGCAAACGAGCTATAACTTGTAGCACTAGGAACATTTTTGGTCTCGGGTGTGAACAGTTCTGCATTACACGTATTAAACTAATCAATTCACAATAAATACAAAATGTGTTATGGGAACATTGATAAGCACTCACACTTTCTCAAAGCATTACGGGAACAATTATCATTTATACTATTTCTACTAGATACTACATAACCTACGTATATGGCACTTAAATACGAGTACACAATTCAATCCTATATGCTATATTAATAAAAAAAATTAAACAAACGGTATGAGCAGAGCATATAAAGTAAGCCTAAGTTTATCATACAACGCCAACAAATCACTTCTCGTAACATTCAAATCAAGTATCCGACAATGCCGAAAAAAAATTTAAAAAAAAAAAAAAATTTCAAAATGCCCCATCCAAAACCTTAATATATCTTACACGCTTCCACTAGTATAGTTTCATCTCCTGCAATGGCGTTTCATCTAATATAGTTTCATTAAGGTGATTCTAGCATTTGTCAAACAAAGAGTAGTCGATTCTAGCGTTTGTCAAACAAAGAGTACAAATTTAGCAAAGCTCCACTGATAGAATGCTCTTTTCAAATTCATTCTTGCACTAGACTTGAGTTAGGCATCTCATCAAACACATTAGATGCATCAAATTCAGCAGCTATCCAGTTATAATTTTGCAAACTTGAGTGAACTTATTTGAGTTAGGTATAACATCAAACACCCTACATGCATCAGATTCAACTATAAATTATAAATTTACTAACCTCTAATTAACTAATTTAACAACTAGTTTGAGTTAGGCATATCATCAAACACCTTACAGTATCAACAATTAACACAACAAACAACAACAATTTTAGAGTTCACATTCAATGAATCATAACGAATGACAACTAACAGCGAATACCTGAGCATTGTTGAGTTCGATGAGTTTGAGTGGGTGAATTTGAGCAATTAGTTTAACAATTTTGTTTAACTGGGTGTTTGGTGAATGATGTTTATGTAATTGTGCGGTAAGTTTATTTAAGTTAAATTTATAACACACGTGATATTTTTTTTAACCAAAAGGAGTCACGCCAACATTATTTTGTTAGTAAAAGAAAAGTTACAGTATAACACAATAAACAGATGAACACATTTACATATTTCTATCTATCTACTACGGTAATATGTAAAAGTGTGTTAGAGTAATAACTAAACACTTACTTGCATTTTATTTAAAAAAATAAAAACCAGTAGATTTAAGACATAAAATTTTATTCACATTTTTTGTTAAGTGTAGGTAAAATAAACATTTGACTCAAATTATTAAAAGTGTAGGTAAAACAATAAATTTGCTCATGCTTATTAAAAAATGTGGGTAAAAGCATAGACTTTTGATTTCGTAGTTTAAATAAAATTTCTACTCACATAGTCACATTCCTTAAAAAACGTAAGCTTACCTTTTAAAAAGTGTAGGTAAACACTAGACTTTTATACACACTTTACAAAAAGTGTAGGTAAAACTTCACATATCCTAACACTTTTTATAATATGTAAGCAAAACAGTTCACATCTCCTCACACTTTTAAAATTTTGTCAGCAAAACTTACACTTTTACTTACACTTTTCAAAATGTGTGGATAAAACTGAAACTATGCACACACTCTTTTTAAAAGTGTAAGGATATGTGGACTTTTTGTTACCACTTTTACACGTGTCACCAAAAAAAGTGTCACTAAAGGACCTTTTTCTTGTAGTGTTTCCTTGCTACTTCTTATCAGTTCGTCCGTTACCGTTCGTTTGCGGATTTGACCTGGTTTTGGGTTTGCATCCTATAACTGTTCCGGTCAGAATTAGTTGTGGGTTCGAAACAGTTTCGAAATAGTTGCGGGTCTGCTGGTGTGGTTTGGTCACTGATTTTGAGTTTGCTTATTCATAATTATGGTTTAGGGCTTCATGCTATAGTAAGGTATTTAACTGCTATAGTGGCCTTTGGTATTTTACTACTAACATCTCTTTTTGGTATATGTTGTTACTTTCATTTCGTAAATTGTTACTGGTATATTTTTTACTTGTTGTCTTTGTTTGCGGTAGCGTTTTGTTCTGATGTGGCCCGTCGTTCCTCTGGTGACAAGCCGTTGTGCGATCATCATTTGCCCGTGAATTGTTGGGGTCTGAGTTGGGAGTCAAGATGGTGGTGGAAATGGGCTCACCAAGACTTCTTTGATCACTCATCTTCATGATCGGCATTGTAGTGGTGAGGCGCAAGCTATCACTAAACACTATCTCCTTACTGATTTGGCCGTTTTTGAGAGAGCTGAGTTAACTCTTAAGCGTATGGGGCTTTAGTTATGCGGGGTTTTCTTCAGAACATATACTCTTAGGTCCAAGTGTCGTCATGGAAACGGTTCGGATTTTATGTCACCCCTTGATGGTGGTGATGGTGTTGTTCGTTTTGTGCTTTATGACCTTACTAAGCCTCAGGTTCCTTCTTGTCCTGAGCAATCTGTTCATGTTGACAATGGGGTGTACGACTTACATGATGGTTTTACTTTGGCTCTTCTCGATAGTCTGTTTTCTAAAGGGTTGTGTATTGTCAAATCCATCCATCCTAAGTGTCAGTTAGGGTTTTCTCGTATCTTAAAAGGAGCCCTTGATAAGGTGATTGTCAAGCCTGATGATAACTCTTGTTGGGTTAGTTTGTTAGTCTTGCCTCTTTGCCTCCTTAAAACCTTTCGTCCGAGGAATAATATTGAATGCAAATCTGCTATTAAGCATCAACGCCAAGAAGAGAGCATCGTTAATGCCATTCGATCTTGGGGCATGCCGGGTGGTAGTTTGCAGCTTTTGAGGGAGACTTTGGCTTAATCTTCCCCTACTTTGTCAGATGTTGATGACGAAGACCTTGATTTAGGTGAGCGGAATATCAAGCAATGTAAGAGGAAGATTTGTAATGGACATTATACTGCGGCAGTCAGAGTTCTTTCTTCTTCTGGTGTTTCTCCTTATAGTGATGCTAGCCTTGAGGACATAAAGACTAAGCACCCTTTCCAACTTGCTCCCTCCTTACCACATATACCAATTGATCATCATCCTCTCATTGCATCTTCGACTGTGGTTCTAGACAGAATTAAGAGTTTCCCTCGTGGCGCGTCTTGTGGACAGGATGGGTTGCGTGCCCAACACCTCATGGATTGCTTAAGTTGAGTTGTTGTTGTTGTTTCTGATGAGTTGGTCTCCTCTATCACCTAAGTGGTGAATCTTTTTTTGCTGGGAAGTGTCCTCATATGTTAGGCAAATATATTACCAATGCTCCTCTCACATTGCTCGTTAAACCGGATGGTGGTATTCGTCCTATAGCTGTGGGTACTGTCTGGAGAGGTCTAGTCTCCAAGGTTAGTGTTATTATGATTGGTGATTCTTTGGATGGTTATTTAGATGGTCTATAATTCGGTGTTGGGGTGTCTGGAGGAAGTGAGGCTATACTTCATGCCGTGAATCGCCTACTTGAGGGTTGTGGCGATGATGTTGGTCTTTCGATGTTGTTGGTGGGTTTTAAGAACGCCTTCAACTTGGTAGATCGAGAGGTTATGCTTCGAGAAGTTCGCTTTCGTTGCCCTGGTATCTCACGTTGGGTAGAATTCTGCTACTCTAGCCCAACTAGATTGTATTACGGGGAACACACGTTATGGTCGTGCCAAGGGGTGCAACAAGGTGACCCCCTTGGCCTTTTGATTTTTTCCCTTGTGTTACATCCATTGATATGTATGATTCGAGACTCTTTTAGCCTTTCCCTACATGCTTGGTATTTGGATGATGGTACTATTGTTGGTGATACTTTTATAGTGAGGGAGGTTTTAAAGTTAATCATGAAGGATGGACCCGGGTATAGCTTGCATCTTAATGTTGATAAAACTGAAGTTTTTTGGCCAACGGTAGATCCTTAAAGCAGGCTTGCAGGAGTTTCCCCCCCTAATATTGCCCGACCCATGCATGGTGTTAAATTACTTGGTGGGCTCGATGGTGTGGATTTTGATTTTTGAAATGAGCTTGTGATTAAAAGAGTGGCCAAAAGCATTATGTTTATGGATGCAGTTGCTAAAATTAATGATTCTCAATGTGAGTTGTTGCTTCTTCGTTCTTGTACAGGTATTTCTAGGTTATACTTTACTATTTGCACATGCTCTCCCCGTGTCTTTGAGTCTGCCTAAAGTTCTTTTGACGTGGCTCTTCATTCTTCTTGGGAATGTATTATCAGTGCTTCTGGACCAAGGTTCGGAGACTGGCAATGGAGGCTTGCCACCTTACCCTTTGCATTTGGAGGGATTGGTGTCTACTCTGCAGGTGATGTTTTGAATTATGCATTTCTTGCGTCACGGTTACAGTTTGCTGGCTTGCAGAATAGTAAGCAATGAACAAGACAGCCCATGGCCGGTTAAGCTAGAAGTATTTATACCCTCTCCACACATGGAGAGGGTGTTGGTTGTTCATTTGTTTCATACACACTTAATCTAATATTGTCTTCTTTGTTTTTCTCTCTAAGTGTTCATCCAACCACATCTTTCTCTCTCTAAAACACTATTTGAATCCATCTATTATATGTGTTAAGATATTCTACAATTGGTATCAAGAGCCATGGGGTGTTTGTGAAGGTTTTGTGTGCGTTTTTCTACTCTTTTTGTTCGTATAGTTTGGTTCGATCCATTCAAAAAGTTTTCACTTTTTGAGGGTTGAAAAACCATAAAGCTTTAAACTTTACTCTTTATTTATCTTTGTTTAGGCTAGAAGTACAAGAAAATCTTTGAAAAACCATCAAAAACTTCATCTTTTTGAGTCTTTTTGGTTAGAAAAAGGGTTTTGTACCAAGAATCTTGATTTCAAATTTTTCGTGTCAAAAACGTTAAAGTTTGTGTTTTTAAGGTTTTACTAGTCTTAGATAGGTAAGAAGTACAAGAAAAATCAGGTAAAAACGTCAAAAAGTGAGTCTTTTTAAGATTTTTGATTTTTGAGTTTCGAAGTGTATTAGGCGAGTTATACGTTTCTTCAGGCGAACTATACGTGTTTGTTCCTTAAGGCGATTTATACATAGTTCATAGGCGAATAATACGTGTTTGTTCTATAAGCGATTTATACGTGACTCTACTAAAGGCGATTTATACGTTATTGTTACCAAGGGCGATTTATACGTATTGTTTACTAAGGGCGATTTATACGTATTGTTTACTAAGGGCGATTTATACGTATTGTTTACTAAGGGCGATTTATATGTATTGTTTACCAAGGGCGATTTATACGTAATCATTTGCAAGGGCGATTTATACAAAGGCGAATTATACATGTTTATTTCCAAGGAAGATTTATACATTGTTTCTTAAGGAGATTTATACATCATTTGCTTTTGGTGATTTATACGCTTTACTTGGGAGATTTATACACTTTCATTAGG
>BQNB010185930.1:0-12172 GCA_026074375.1 Tanacetum coccineum
ATCAAGAACGATTTTGTTGAACTCATCTATATGCTCGGAAATCTTTCGTCCAGCCGGCATGTAGAATGTATACAACTTCCTCTTCAGGTACAACTTGTTGGCCAATGACTTTGTCATGTACAAAGTCTCGAGCTTTGACCAAACCCCCGCTGCAGTCGTCTCCCCGATAAAGAAGTGAGTAATAATAAAGCAAGATCTTCATCCTCGAATTTTACCTCAATATTTGCTAAATCAAGAACGATTTTGTTGAACTCATCTATATGCTCGGAAATCTTTTGTCCAGCCGGCATGTAGAATGTATATAACTTCTTCTTCAGGTACAACTTGTTAGCCAAATACTTTTTCATGTACAAAGTCTCGAGCTTGGTCCAAACCCCCGCTGCAGTCGTCTCCCCGGTAACCTCTCTCAGAACCTTGTTACCTAAACACAAAATCATGGCACTGTGAGCTTTCTTGTTTAGCTCAGCTTTCGCTTCAGCTTCCATATCTGCGGGTAAAACTTCCAGAGCTGCTTCACATCCATGTTGGATTAATAAAGCACGCATCTTGACTCTCCATAACTCGAAATCACCAGTTCCATCGAATTTCTCGATGTCAAACTTGGCTCCCGTCATTCTTTATCCTTTCTTCGATTTGCTAAACCTTGTGAAAAAACTCACAATCACAAACTAACAAAGTCCCTTGTGCAAAATACCCTTCAAAGTAATAACCTAGTAAATATCTGAATAAAACCCTTTGAAGTGATTAACTGTAGTTTGACTTTTAGATACAAGCCAACCACCGTGTCTTCTTCTTCTTCCTCTATCACTGACGACAGAAAAAAAACAACCGACACACCCTTTGTCGATCTACAAATCAACAAACCCTTAATCCTTCTACACTTTGTCACAAACCCGGACAATCGAAGAACCAAGAACCCTGTCGATAACCTTCTGTTGCTGCTCCTTGATGTTCAAGATCCGAACAACAAAAACCCCTCTTGATCGATCCTAGATAACCAGAGAACCCCGCGAACCGAGCTCTGATACCACTTGTAACAATTGATAAGCCACAATCTGATTACTAGAGCGGATAACAACGATCTTGAAGAACACCCACCACAGCAGATTATGACTATAAAGAAAGAAGGAACACACACATAAGGTATTACCCTTAACCTCACTATTGATTAAGCTTTTTGAAAGAATGAAGTACATCGTCTCTTCCCCCCTCACCTCCTTTTATAGAGATGAGGGGGGAGGTAGTAGAATCCAACTAGGACTCTATGACTGGAGGTAGTAGAATCCAACTAGGACTCTATAACGGCTAAGAATACAAAGACAACTTGGACACTATGTCGGCTAAGAATACAAAGTAAAATAGGACACTATTACGGCTAATGATAAATACTAAATATAACATTTAACAATTCCAAACCTGGAGCAGCACGACATTCAATGCGCAGATCAATATTCATCTATAAGTTAATGGATCGAAATTTTGAGTGACCTTGGCGCAAACACAAACACAACTTGCTGGAAAACAATGTGCATTCCCAAACATAACGTTATCTCATCAAAGTACTAATACACATCTACGCTATATAACTATATTAAAAAATGACTAATGGGTTATGACTTAATTAAAACTAAACGAAAATTTTGAACTAGAGTGGAATTCGAATCATCCGATTAGAGATGGAATTTCACCCCATATACATATGTCGTCTTGACTAATGGGTCAACCATATTGAGAGTCGCCCAAATCTCTTTTCAAACCATATACTTCTCCAACTTAATCTAATAAATAAAAGTGTTTTCAAACCAACCCAAACCAGCCCTGTTTTGACCCATTTCCTACCTCACTAAGACCTTGTTTTGCCATCTTTACGTTTTAGTTAGCATGAATCCCCCTCTAAGTTGACTTGGCTGTGGACTTATCTTTTGCTGCTGAAATCATCTTAACATTCTTCGTGGCAGAGTTAAAAAGTCAATGTATCACTTGTTGACTTCCATAAGTAGATAGCCACAACATACTATAGAACCATAAAATTTAGTTAAAACATGCAGTAGTTAGAACGACTTGGTACGAATACCAAGTGTCAGAGTGTCAGACACATGAGTTTTTAGAGATAAGACGACTAAAAAACTTGAGAATATAACAATATCATATAGGCTGTTAGAATGTCTTATCATGTTAAATCAATCCAGCCCAACCACGACTCGAGTATCTTTATTACAACTATGCTACATTGTAGCGGCACATCCCATTACATTAAATCAATAGGCTTACATTTTTACAAATTTAGTTGCAATGCACATAAAGTATGTAAAGAGATCAACCAGACCTCGTAATAGTTTCATCCATTGTAACACCTAACAAGTTTCTCGTATGAGAATGAAATCCATGAGCTTGCCTATATATGGTCTATGGACACATATCACATTACCTCATCACGATTGTTTGAAATAAATTGTCAAACGCAATCTTCGCATATTATCATCACTAGTAATTGTTTTCAGTGAGTTTTCGATGGTGTTTAGTTTGTTAATTTTACTTGAAGTTACATATATATGAGAGACAATATACATGGGACCAAATAGAAAATGCAATCTGTGTAAATTTGTCACTGATAACCTGTACATCGTGCAAGTTCCAGAAAGCCTAAAACTGATCCACCATTAAATGAGCGATGATTTTGAGCCCTGAAATACGAACGAAGTCCATGAAATACTAACCTCTTTGCCCTTTCCTTACATTGAGATACCAGCTATGAATACGGGGGTTCACGTACACCTATCCGATATTCATAGTGGAACCGTATGCTTACCAGCAATCTCTGGTGTAAAAGCTCATCTATTATCTGACGTGTCGGCGAAAGTCGGAATGGAATGAAAATGAAGTATGAAAGATGCAGCTCAAACACAACAACATATTTAGACACGTACAACTATCTGATATTCATAGTGGAACACTTTCAATCATACCAACACTCCTTAGCCTTTTGACTCCAGTTGCGCCCATAGGGTGCCCAATCATCCGCAATGAACTCCAACGGCCACCTTTGCTTCCATTACTTAGGGTCCAAACACATTGTGTGTCCGTGATTCATTGTTACCAAGAGTCCCCCCAAGTTAGTGACCACGACACAGCAACTCTTCTTGGATGATTAAGTCCTCAGCTGCAACAGCGTTGAAGAGCTTCACGTTGGGACGGGCTAAGAGCTTACTCATGATGGTGGATGTGAATAAGGCGGCATGTGTGATCACGACGTAGTCTTCTTGCTCGTCGTACTCGATTTCTAGCTCATCGAGGAAGTGGTGTGCTGGCTTGCGGACAACCATGGCGGAGAAGAGTTGTCCTCCTAGCCATGCACCACCTCCTGGGCTCACAGATTGTTCAATTATCGCAACCTGGCCAATAGTATTAATAACAATTTAGGATTGAACTTTCGAAGCTTTCAAATAACATATTCTTCAAACAATCACACCTAATGGCTGTGACTAACATCTTTCACAGTGTGGGGATGTTTTTGTAAAAGATTTTGTGAACAGTTAGTAATGTTTTGACTTTCACAAAAAAAGATAAGCTAATAATTAAGGTCATATATGGGTCTTCTAGTCCTAACTTAATTACTTCACAAAACAAAAGTAAGTTACTTCAAACAGTACTTATATAGTACCTCCAAAGGTATGTTACAAACTTACACCATATGAAAATATAAAATACTCATGAGTCATGACAGTAAACATTAGTTTGTTACAGTTAGCCAGATGAAATTTTCTTGATCATGATACTAGTACAAGTGAATATGTACCTGAACATTGGGGTTCTTACTGAGCTCATAAGCACAAGACAAATGTTGTAATTTGACCCACATTCAATGAGTACCGACTACCGACAGGAGGCCAAAGAGCAAATTTGGAGTAGAATCAAAGTGAACAGAATACATTCACCAGTAAACAAGGTCACTGTCTTTCATATACATAAACCACCACTAAACAAACAAAACCCGGCTATATCTAGCCAAGACCCGACTAGACCCGGCTATATCCGGCCAAGACCCGGCTTTATCCGGTTAGATCCGGCCAAGGTTATTCCGGCCAAGACCCGGCTGTACCTGTTGGACCCGGCCAAGACCCGGATATTCCGGCCACAACCCGGTTGTATCCGGTTAGACCCGGCCAAGACCCGGCTATATGTGTAATATTTTAGTTATTAGTATTGGACTATTGTTGTTGGCCTATATTATATATTTTGAGCAACTATTTTATACTTTAGTTTAAATACATAATGATGATCTAATTATATTATTTTCATTGCAATACTTGGTTGAAAATACATATCACACCACCTTTTGCATATAGCTACTTCAAAATCTTGTATTTTAGATAATCAATATTAACTGATTGATGCAATATGTCTCGTCAATTTGAAGTGGATGGTCCCAAATTTTAGTTTCATTTTTTTGTTGTTCAATAATCTAAAAAAATAAATTTGTCCTGTTGTGTGGAAAATGATGAAGAATACATTTAAGAATCCCAAATTACACGTTAGAAGACTTAAAAGACTTTAAAACTTTTTTAGCCTTGTAGTTATAAATCAAAAGCAAGCTAATGGGCCCAAATGCTAAACCAAAACCAAGACTAAAAGATGAAGACTTTAAGTAGTCTTGAAGACTCAAAACAAAACATAATAAGTTCTTGAGCAATCGCCCCAAAACTCACAGAAAGGAAAAAAGTAGAACTCGATTTTAATTCTATCATGATCAAACACTTGATCAAAACCTTAGACAACAACAACAACAATGCACAATTCCGCCGAGGGCGGGTACGGGGTTGATCCGAATCTTAGACCTAAAACGTGTTTAAATCAGAAATTATCGATCAAAATCTCATTCGAATCCTAACTTCAACGTCCAGTTTTTGTACCATTCAATTATTGTTACTGACAATTAATTACAGTTAAGGTGGCTCATCAACCATCCAAACTTTAATCGATACAACAATGGAATTTTAGCCAAAAAAAGCTGTTTGCAGGATTCATTGCTCTAAGCCCTCTTTTATTTGTGTGTTTGAGATCATCACACTTGTGCTATGCCAACAACAACAACTCGGTTTTGCTGCACTAATGGATGTTACCCAACGTGGAGAAATGGCCACCCATGGTGTTAGTGGTACTTTTATTAATAACGGGACCTTAAAAATCCCTGTGTAAATACAAGTGCTAAGCATGATATTACAATACATTATCTCTACCAACATAATAAGAACAATAATAAGTATAGGAAAAGCACATACAAACTGCTATAAGTGCTAAAGAAAGAAATTTTGAAACATATACCACTATGCATGTGGAGCCCTTTGGAATTTTGCCATCAATACTGTCAACTTTACATACACCCAATCCTTCAAGCAATTATGGAAATGGAAAAAAGCATGTCTAAGACGGCGATTGAAAAGTAAAGCGCTACATGCTATCCAAAATGCAGTTGCAAAACCTGTTGCTCCTCCAATATAAAACCATCTTTGAAGTTCATCTGTACTTTCCCCATCACCATCACTCTCACTAACAGGTGGTACTCCCAAGTCTTCATCTCCAGAGCATTTGTTAGGCAGGGGAAGTCCACATAGCCCCGCATTCCCAATATATGCTGAAGCGTTAAAGGTTTGAAGTTGAGTGCCCAGTGGTATTCTCCCAGAAAGGTCATTAAATGACATGTCTAAATTATTTAGTAGAGTCATCTCTGACATGGTGGGTGGTATCTCTCCTGAAAACATGTTTCTAGATAAATTAAAAGTTAAAAGCTGTGTCATTTGACCAATATCTCGTGGAATCTTTCCATCTAGAGAGTTGTTTGACAAGTCTAGTACTAACAATCCATGCAGATTCGTAACTTCATTTGGGATTTTTCCTGTCAGATTGTTGCTTGACAAATTGATCGCCTTTAGCAATCCCAAAGTGCTACTAAACTCATTTACCTTTCCTTGCCATTCAATCAACAGATGGTCAATATAGCTATTGTCAACAAAGTCATAAAGACCTGTAAAATAATGTTTATTCTGTTCCAAGAAGAATCCTTTTTGAACCATGGATGTAAGATTATTCACACACGGTGGGATTGTTCCATGGAGATTGTTAAATGACAAGTCTAAGATTTGAAGACTTTTCAATTGACATATTTGTGAAGGGATGGTTCCGAAAAGGTTGTTTGATTTTAGGCTAAGGGCATACAACCTTCACATGTTTTTTCCAATCCAAATAGGAATATTACCATATCAAATGTTGGCACCCAAGTCCAGAAGGCTTAACCTCGTGCAATTCTTTAAATTCAATGGCAATTCTCCAGAGAAGTTATTGTTGTATAAACACAACGTCTCGAGTTGACCCAAATATCCTATTGAGGGAGGAATCCTTCCTGGTTGTGTCCTAGATTAAGAACTTTTAGATTTGTCAAATTCCGAAAACAGTCCCGAAGTTGCCGAGTTATTATGTGGTATGTGTTTAATTACACATACCTTTTGCCTTTAAAAACGAGCCTAAATGACTAAAAACGTACATAAAATACCCAATATATGTGTGTTTTGCTTTGTGTACTGTGGTGTGCAGGTACCGGATATTCACTAAAGGACAAAAACAAAGCTAAAACGGATAAAATAGAGCACGGGAATGAAAAAAGCGTAAAAAGTCAAAAAGTCAAAGTCAACCAAGTCAAAGTCAAAAGTCAAAGACGAAGCCGAAACCGAAGAAATCTTAAATGGGCCAACCCGTACCCATTTAATGGGCCGGGTCAGCCCATTAAGATATTTACATTAAGGCTTAATAAGCCTTAAACCATTTAAACCCTTTAAATGTCCAAAACCCTTACCCGGCCCAAACAAAAGCCTAAACCATAAACTTAACCCCATTAACCCATACTACACCATATGTCCCTAGCCCCTTACATCGTTAGTCCTCAAGGACTAACATTGTTGGTCCAAAAGGACTAACGATGCAAGCTTATACCAAAAACAGGGCAAACGCCCATTATAACAAATCAAGCAATACAACAAAAAACCCAACTTTCCCGCCCTTTTTACCACTTCTATGTCTTCTCCCTTGCTACCCCCTGCAACACAAAACAAATATGTCACCATCCCATCAAAACCCACACCATAAAACTCCAAATGCCACCTTGGCGATCCTAAGCTTTCCCATTCGTCCAAGGTAGAAGACAAAAATGGAAGGTTGAGATGATACTACGTGGTGAGCACTCAAAATGAAGGGCTTAGATGATTTTTAGACTTCACTCACACAAGAAACACACTCTATTTCTCTCTCACTGAAGAAACACAAGTGGAAGACCAAAGAGAGCATGTATTCGGCTATAAATAGGACCCTTGTATCCATTGATAAGGCATCTAGCTTAGTCTTTTCAGCTTAAATTAGTTTAGCTTATGTCTTTCAAATCTTGTAATGTTTTTTTTAAATTAATGAAAATCTAAGTTTTTAAGTCTCAAATTTGTGGTTTTGAGTTTTTATTTGTTTTGTGTTTTCAAAAGTGTTTGATAAGTTCTCATAAGCTTTTTGATATCAAATATAAGCTGTTACTTAAGCTTTACAAGCTTTTTCATAGTTTGTAAAGTTTTAAGCTCTTTTCACTTAAAATCATTCAAACTGTCAAAATATCACTTGGAGCATGGTAAATCTTGGATGGCCATGGGTTAGTGCTTATGTGAATAAGCTATAGGTTGGTTATAAGCTGAATTTGGTGCTAATTCTCTTTCAAAAGCTAAGGACCATTGTAAGAATCATAATTTTCATTTTTAGTGTAAACTGCTTATTTGCTTATTATAGCTTATTACTGCTTATTGCTTGTTTGTATCTGCTTATATTAGCTTATTATGATGTTTAGAGCTTGTTTTGCTTAGTTTATAGTTTGAATCTCAATTGTACAAGTTTTAGCTAAAATCTATCTTAAATAGGTCATAAGTTAGCACAATCTGCCAGCTTATTAATCTGGCTTATTTGGTGGTTAAAAGCTGTTCATTAGGGTTAAAATTAGTTGCTTAACATCTGGTTTTGCTTATTAGTGCTTAAAATCTGAATTTAAAAGCTTTAAAATGGTTTTTGAAATCTTAAAGGGGTGTTTGGCTAGAACAGTACTAACCCATATTTAGTATTGTTTGATCCCATTTGACCCATTTGGGAACTTTAAACATCATTCTTAAGATCTTTAAGTCTGTTTTAAGCTTTTGTTTAAGTTTAAATTTGAGTTCTAAGATATTGTGTATGCATAAAATATGAATCTGTGGTATTTATATATTTTGAAGTTGCATAATCTTTGATTTTGAGTTTTGATTAAGTTTGAGTGCTCAAATATGTTTCATTTGGTGTTTTAGATGCTTGCAATATCTGGTTAAAAAGTTTAAGTCACTATTTCATTGTATGCAAGCTTTTCTTGAAATCTGTCAAAGTATTCATAGACTCAGTTTAAACACCTAGTTTTTAAGATCAAATCTAGATAGGTTGTTGTTAGTTTTAAGTCCTGAAAATTGGAGCACAAGTAGTTAAACATATGATCTTTAAGATTTGGAACTTGTTTTGTAGTTTAGGGCTTATTAGATAAGCTTAATGTAGGCCTGCATCTTTGCATTTTGTCTTTTCAAAAACCAAAACTCATTTTCATAGCTTATTTGATTTTCAAAATGTTTTTTGATTGATGATTATTGTAGCTTATTGTATAAGCTTCATTGTGATATAAGCCCTTAAGCCATAAGGATCCATTTTCTAGCTTAAAAATAAGCTAGAAAGTGACCCCCTTTGGCTGTTTGTTAACAGTTTTAAGCCAAAAACTCATTTGCTTATCTGAGTTTTTGGCTTGTTAGGATTGCTTATTTCTTGTTTCTATTTGCTTAATAGGTTAAGTTTTAGTAATAGTTAGCTTATTTAGCTTAGGTTAGAGCTTATTTAAGCTTATTAGCCTTTTTTTTAGTTTAGGATTTAAGGTTTTAAGCCTTGTGCGTGATTCTGTCTTTTTAAATGACTTTCTGCTTATTGTGTTTGCTTGTTTTTGTTTATAAATGCTTTTTAGGTTTAGCTAGTTTTCTGTCTTAGCTTATTTGCCTTTAGTTTGTGCTTATTAGTTCTAAAAAGCTAAACAGTTTAGCCCTTTTTAAGACTTAGTGTAAAAAGCCATTCTGTCAACTTCTTAGTGCTTATTTCCAGCTTATTTTAGGTTATTCATAAAAAGTACTTTTACAAAAGTTGCTTAAAATTTGCTTATCTAAAAAGTTGTAAAAATTTTTAGCAAATAAAAAAACATTGGAAGTGTAGGAGAAGTCAATGTGAGCAAGGCTCGAACCTGAGACCTCTCCATCACTCAATCAACGCTTTTCAAACTACACCTCACACCACTCTGCCCTTGGGACTTCGTGGTCATGTCTTGCACAATTTAGTATATAACTACATTTTACCCATTTAAGTTTATCATCCTTCTTTGGCTTATTCAAGCTTATTTCGATAAGCTGGTTAAGCCTTTTATTTTTCATAGAACTAGTACTGTTCAATGCACTTTTAAAAAAAAATTCAGATTTTTCTAAATTAGCTTACTATTTTTAATCTGTTATTTAGTGTAAATCAGTTTTTAATTCATAAAAATTTATTAAAAAGTCAAAAAAATATAATTCTTTTTTAGAAAATTTTCTTTTATCATTTAGGACTTAGAAAAATTAAATTTGCTTTCGTCGGGTTAAATTTGTAGAATTTGGTTTTTTAAAGAACGGGATTTGGTCCCGTTATCGTTTTTCTTCGTTTTTTCACCTTAATTGCTTACGTTTTAGGGTTTCTTTTATTTGTTCTTGCATTTTAGTCATTTAGGATTTATAAAAAGTTAAAAAATCATTTTGAGATTAAATTTTGATAATTTAAGTTTTAAGTCACGTTTTTTTTAGACTCCCGTTATCGTTTTTAGTGATTTAGCTTTAAATACTTTCGTTTTTAGTTTGCCTTACTTGTTTTTCCCGTAGAATTAGATAAACCAACCAAAATCCTGTTATATTCAAACATCAAATATCAAACCGACTCTCTACTATCCGTTGCATTCCTCGTACGGAATAACGACCCGGGAATATCATTTACTACTCGGATTTCATTGATTTTCTTTCTTTAAACCTTTTCAAGGGTCACTTGATTTGGTTTGGTAGTATATTATATATATTATTTATATATATACATAAAGCAAGAAATCATTGTGTTACGTGAGATATCAAGAAATTCCAAATTTTCATACAGTTGGCACAAGAAAGAGAGTCCTTCATGGAATTTGTTTCTGGACAGATCTAAAAAATTTATACGTGCTGGAAAAGCAGGTATTGGACCATAAAATCAGTTGAAACTCAAATCTATAAAAACAAGGTCGTGATTTGATAATGATTTGGGTAATTTCCCACTGATGTCGTTGAAAGAGAGATCCAAATAGCTTAACTGAGAAAACTTCCACTGGTTCCGGTACTCTACAGAAACTGTGTCTGAAATGCTATTGTTGGAAAGATCAAGATAAATGAGATTTTTCAGTTTTTGTATCCATTTGGGGAAACGATGCCCTAGCTTGTTAGAACTGAAATCTATAAATTGTATACTCTGAGAAAGGTTTAACATGTTTTCAGAGATAGCACCCGTTAGAGAACTGGAATATAGGTATAGTGTTTGAAGGTTGGGTAGTTGCCAAAGTTTGTCACTTGTAGTTCCATTCAACTGATTCAAAGATAAGTTCAACGTATTCAGTTTTTGGATCTCATCAGACAGTGACCCTGTGGATATGGTGTTCAGAAAGTCTGAAAGATTCCCGTCAAACTTGTTGCCAGAGATAACCAGACGTTCAAGCTTTTGGCCAAATAATGGGCACAGCCAACTATACATGGGTGAGTTGAGATTGTTTTTTTGGAGAAAAAGGACTTGGATAGATGAAGAAGAGTTGACAGATGAAGAATATGGATGCATGACGTGTGAGAGGTCACATCCAACTAAAGAAGATAGAGAAGACAACCAATCTATGTTTTCAACTCTACAAGGGAATTTAGATGAAGGTATTGCAAATTGGTGAGGTTTCCAAATTCTCTAGGAATGGTTGCATAGAAAGAGTTGTCTGAAAGTTCAAGCCATGTTAATTTTGTCAAGGAACCAATGGATCTCGGAATGACTCCACTGAAATTATTTCCAGTAAGGCCAAGATATGTTAATTTGGTCATGTTACCAATGGACTCGGGAATTGTGCCAGTAAACTTATTATAAAAAAAGGCTAAGAAAAGTTAAATGAGTCATGGAGCATATGAACTTAGGAATGGTTCCATGAAAAGAATTTTCATAAAGTTCTAGATGACTCAAGTAGGTTAAGTTAAGCAAAGAAAGGGTAATTTCACCTTCAAGATCGGCGCAAGCTTTGTGACATGACCTGTTTGATTGTTGCACGTAACCCCTAACCATTCACAACAATCATCTTCTTCTTCAGGTGTCCATGCAGAGAGCATGTCATATTGGTCATGAAGGGGAGCTTTGAAATCAAGAAAAGTTAAATGAGTCAAGGAACATATGAACTCGGGAATGGTTCCATGAAAAGAATTGTGTATAAGGTCAAGATGATTCATGTATGTTAAGTTAAGCAAACAAAACCGTTAAAATAAAGCTTTGTGATATGACCTATGACGTTGTCACACATGACTCCATCCCATAAACAGGAATCATCTTCTTCAGGTCTCCATGTAGAGAGTTTGTCAAATGGGTCATGAAGGGGAGCTTTGAAATCAAGAAGAGCTTGTCTCTCCTTTTCAATGCACTTATGAACAGCTTGTCCGCCCGCAGCAACTAGTTGGTGGCCATGGGAAGTGGCAGTTGTGGTATTAAACAACAGGATGACAAGTGATAAAATAAACAAATCATGAATATGCATAAAGTAAAAGTAAATATTTTCTCTCATTGTGTATGTTGTATAAAATTATATTGATGTTTTTTGATTTGATAATGATCACTATGCCTCTTTGCAGCTTTATATAGACATTAAAAACAAATAATTGAACTAGCAGCCAGATATAAATTTGTGTGGAGCAGACAACACATGATGGAAAAAAATCATACAAGAATCTTTAGTCCCACATTAGACGACCAAAGGAATGGTCTTTCCAATCTCTAGTTATTGCATGTACATCAATATGACATT
>BQNB010185937.1:0-12172 GCA_026074375.1 Tanacetum coccineum
CAAAATTAGTTGGACCTTCTTCTGCTTGATCACTTTAATCATAACCAGAACCATCACAAGACACCAAAGCATTTGAAGTAGTTGTCTCTACTGGTACAACCCTTTTTGTGGTCTCCCTATTCCTGTTTTCTTGGTTCCTTGGAGCCCTGCACTCCCTTGCAAAGTGTCCCCTTTTGTGGCAGTTATAACACTCCACCTTGGACTTATCAAACCCAATGGTCTCAGTACCATTCACAAAAAACTTCCTTCCAGTGTTCTTCAAGAATCTCTTTGCCCTCATTGTTAGCATAGCCATCTGCCACCTTAAATCCATCTCTTCTAAATCATCAGGATAAATTTGTTGCAAGTCCTCATTGTCAAGTTATGGACTGTTTGGTTGACTTGCAAAGAAAGCACAGATGACAGCATCACTCAAGTTGTCAATTGTTGTTGAGTTTACAGTAGTAGCTTGAGTGCTAGCAGTTGTAGCATCATGAACAGTATTAACTACTCCATTTGTACTGTTGGTGATGTTTGAGGATACAAAGGCTATGTTTTGTATGTTTGTGCTTGTGCTTGATATCCCTTTAACCTCTGGTTCATAGATCTTTAGGTTGTTGTAAAGATCATCTAAGCTTAATGTATCTATCTCAGGCTTGTTCCTCCACACAATGGTATGTGTGTTCCATTCTGGTGACAGACTTCTTAAGAACTTCTGATTCACATCTTCTTGTGAGATACTTTCACCATGAATCTCCAACTGACTGATAAGCTTTTGAAGCCTATCAAAGGTTTGATCTAACACCTCTGAGCTAGATGCAGTAAAATTTTCATACTGCTGCTTTAGAAGATTCCTCTGAGTCTTTTTAGTAGCAGCATTCCCTCCAAACCTCTTCTCAATAGCCTGCAGCAATGACTTGGCATCTTTGATGGAGTTAAACTTCAATTGATGTTCATTAGGGATGCCCATCAATAAAGTGCTTTTTGCCTTCAACTCTAACCTCCTTTGTGTCTTTTCTTTAGCAGTTGTAGGAGGTATTCCACAAGTGTTGTTTTTGGTGCAGTGTTTCTATTCTCTATGACCTCTCCAAAGACATGGAGTCATCTCAGGTGGATGTAAAAACGTATCATTCACAATCCTCCAAAGCTCATACTCACCTGGTTTGAGCATAGGCACTTTTGATGCAGCCACCATATGTACTGAGTCTTGATCTATGTCTTCTTAGCAAAGTTTCTCAAAGCAACAAGCTCTGATACCACTTGTTGATCCCACTTGAATGGATCTTGAATTCCTTAGCTTGTGTAAGGTTTAGTTATGCAAGATAAATCCTACATAACTATAGTAGAAACTTTGTTTGATAATACTAAAGATTATGCGGAATCTAATCTTTAATATAAGAAGAATTCTTCAATGAAAAAATAACACAAGAACACAATTTAATACAACAATAAAAGCTCCAATATTATTATTACAAATAATACGAATACTCTCGTAGTATTAGGGTTACAAAACCTTGAAGCATAAACAATATCAAAACAAAAGATTTCTAGATATCTAACTCTATGCCCTAGGACCTCCTTTTATAAACCAAGGAGTCCTGACGATTTACAATATATTCTAAAGATATAGAATATTCTCTATGATCTATTCTATAAATAACTCATACTTATCAACAAAGTAATCTTGATCTTTAAGCAATCTTTATCTTCTCTGATAATTCTTTATCCTTTCTCTGATAGTAGAAAATCTTTTAGCAGTCCTAATCTTTTCAGCAGTTGTAACTTTGTAATAGCAACATTAACTCTGAACACTGATAGTAGTAACTTATACACCAGCAGCATTAACTGTATACAAGCAGCATTAACTACTTAGAATATTGTCTTCAATCTTCACCAGCAGTACTAACTTTACTCTACATATTAACATATACTATCAGTAGTAAACTAGCAGTACTAACATACACTATCAGTACTAAGGTTACACTAACAGTACTAAGTTTATACTACAGTATAAGTTATACAAGCAGTAGTAACTGTTAAACAAGCATTACTAACTACTTAGCAAATTTTTTCAATTAAGATTACTAACAGCGAACTAATTTATGCTTAGCACAGTAACACAAACCTGAGTAGCCAGTAACTCTAAGATCCATCAAGAAGTCTTTAATCCCAACAGTCGAAAGACCATTGTGAGCAATATAGTTTTAAAAGTTTGTCCTACGATCCTTATCTCTGTGATGAGAAATCCACATACGTATTTGAATAAGTGCAAAACGAAAGTTGACATTATAATAACTGTATTATTTTAGAGAGGTGACCACATCGTCGAGTTACGTAAACATAAGTCTTAAGTTAATCAGAGTTAATTTGTGAAAAGGTTTTCTGACGAGAAAATACTTTTTTAGAATTAAATCTAATCCGAAGATCGTAAGCTAATGCCAATGCTTAGAACTATATGACATATATCCGAGTAGTCAAATTTTCTCACATTTGTTAAAGTTTATTTTTCAGCTAATTATTCGACACTACGTAAATCCCTACAGACGACCTGGTCTTACCAAAAGATTATACTACATACGTGGATTATACTTTTACCCGTGTGTTTCCTAATAATAAAATTGGTATTTTCAGTCATTATAATTTTAAAGCTTTTGAAACACATCAATGTTTTTGGTGTCGCTGCCGGGGATTTCAAAGCTGTTCTGTAATCAACCCTTTAAAAATATTTTTAACATTCCCTCTTTTAAAAATCGCCATACAGTTTTCTAGCAAACTAACCCAACCAAATTCTCCTTTGGATGATCATATACGTGCTTCTAACTCTGAACTTGTTGAACCATTACCTGAACCTGAACGTACTCTGAATCAAAGACTTCGTCGACGAAACAGAATAGTTCCCTTCGATCAAAGAAATGATCCACCTCAACACCCGAGAGTTGTCTATCCACCAATTCTCAACATCAATTACTTCCATCACTTCCTTAATATTTTTTGAAATTATGATCTAATGGATGATGAACCTATGTGGGCTGCCGACCGTGTTGTTGCTCCAACTCCTAATTCTGCAATCACTATTCTTGAAACCACAAATGAATTTGCCATTAAAGGTAACCACCTGACTCTCATCAAAGGAAACCAATTCGATGGTAGAACCAAAACTGATCCTCATAAACACATTCACGAATTCCTCAGAATCTGTGATGTTTAAATATAGACATACCGAGTATGAAGCTGTCCGCCTAATGATGTTTCCCCTATCACTCACTAGAGAAGCAAAAACATGGTTGAATGAACTCAACGAAGAAACTATCGAAACATGGGATGAACTACGAACTGCTTTCATTAGCTGATTCTTTCCCTCGGCTCTTTTTGACTGACTTCTTAGAGAAATCCGTGCCTTTTCCCAACATGAAAATGAATCTCTAACCGATGCTTGGCTTCGTATGAAATAAATGCTCAAAAATTACCATGGTCATAATCTGTCTAAAGGTAATATTATCAAAATCTTTTACCATGGTCTCAACGAAATAACCCAAGATGTTTTGAATGCCACAGCTGGTGGTATTTTCCTCTATAAAACCTCGAATCAAGCTTATCTGCTTCTCGAAGACAAAGTCTTACTCTAGCTCGACTGGGCTCAAAAACTAAAAAACCAAATCATCTCTTAAGAAAACCGTTGCTTTCGCCGCTGAAGGTAACAGTAGTTCCAACACTGACAAAATTATGGTTCAAATGGATGCTATGACCATGAAAATGGATGCTCAGTATAAAGACTTTCAATATCTCTCAAAACAATCAAACCTTGACATTGATGGCATACCCATGTCACGTGAAGAAGAAGCCAAATTCATGCAAACCTTCCGTTGTACTTGTTTTTACAATGATTACAGCAACCGTGATTCCAACCACGATAATTGGCGTTCAAGCAGAAGAAACGATTATAACCGAGATAACTATCAATCTCACTCTGATGATAAACCTAATCTTTAAAAGCAATTTAGTGATTTCATCAAAGCTCAACACTCAACCAATTCTTTTGTCAAAGACTCTTTTATGGATCTCAAAAACAAACTCGAAACAACAACCAAAAAATATCAAGCGTCAATCCAAAATCTCAAAGCTAAATTTGACAGACTTGTTGACAAGCAATCTGGCCGACCTTCTAGATCTCTTCCCAGTAACATTCAACCTAACCCAAAAGGTAGCTCATATAAACCTTGCCAACCACCACAAGCTTGAAACGAACATGTAAATGCCATATTTACATGAAGTGGTAAATCTTATGACCCACCAGTTAACCCAGATGACCAACAAAATGATTCTGAAGCTCTTATCAACTTCGATAGCGATGATGATGAAGAAGAACCTGTAGCTCAGCCAAAAACTCAAAAACCAAAACCAGTCAAAGAAACATTGATACCCAAACCATATGAACCAAAAATTCCATATCCTCGATGCCTTAGAAAAGAGAAAATGGAAGCTGATTATGGAAAATTCCTCGACATGATTCGAACCGTCCGAATCAACGTACCTCTTATCAATGTTTTAACAAGAATGCCCAACTACAACAAATTTCTCAAAGAAATCGTGAATAACAAACATAAAATCAAACAAATCTCAGCCGCTTTCCTAAGCGATGAAAGTTCCGCAATACTTCAAAACAAAGTTCCACCGAAACTCGGAGACCCCGGAAGTTTCCTCATTCCATGTAATTTCAACAAAACTTTCTCATGCAATGCTCTTGCCGATCTTGGTGCTAGCATTAATCTTATGCCATATTCCTTATACGCGAAACTATCTCTCGAAACTCTTAAACCCACTAAAATAAGCGTAAGGTTAGCCGACCGATCATTCCAATACCCTGTTGGAATAGCTAAAAATATGCTCATTGAAGTTGGTAAATTTACCTTCCCTGCCGATTTCGTTATTCTCGAAATGGAAGAAGACAATAAAGTTCCCTTTATCTTAGAAAGACCTTTTCTTTACACTGTCGATGCATTAATTCGAGTTAATCAGAAGCAACTTAATCTCGGAGTTGTAACTTAACGAATGATCTTTCACATCGATTCTGCGATGAAACACTCCTACTTAAATGATGATACATGTTTCAATATTGACCTGTCTATTCGATGAAATCTTAGAAGGAAGAAATTTGTTATGCCTCTTCTTCCGACGAAAAAGGGTAGTGAAATCTTCCATTCCATAGAAGGAACCATTCTCGAAGAAAAACTTTTTGCTGAATTCGATGAATTCAAGGCGATGACTGCCGATGAAAATTCTAAATCAGAATCCGACCAGGGGGGGGGGGGGGGGGGGGGGGGGGGGGGGGCACCCAAAGAACACAATTTGAAAAAAACACTTTAACACCAATTTACAAGATCAAAACATCTCTTGAAGAACCTCCTACGGATCTTGAACTCAAACCTCTTCCTGATAACTTGGAATATGTATTCTTGGAAGAACCCTATTTTCTTCCTGTTATCATATCATCCCAGCTTTCCGAAGAAGACAAAAACATACTCATATATTGGAAAACCACAGATATTCCTGGAATCTGTCCATTTTTTGTAAACATAAAATTCAGCTTTTGGAAAGATAAAAACAGTTGATCAAAACAAAGAATAAAATCCAACATGCAAGAATTGTAAAAAAGTAAATGTAGGTTAAACACTTCTCGATACATGTATCATTTATCCAATCGCCGATAGCCCTTGGGTAAGCCTCATTCACTGTGTACCGAAGAAAGGTGGTAAGCAGTTGTTACTAACGAAGGAAATGAACTTGTCCCCACAAGAACTATCACACGTTGGAGAGTGTGTATCGATTATCAAAAACTAAATGTAGCGACTGCAAAAGATCATTTCCCTTTGCCGTTTATGGACCAAATTTAAAAGACCCTCGCAGGAATAAAAATACATATGTTTCTTGATGGTTTTTTTGGAATTTATTTTAAAATACCAATATCGTACTATTAGGACCAAGAAAAAAACAACTGTCACGTGCCCTTTAGGTACATCGCTTAATAGAAGATGCCTTTTTTTCGGTTTATGTAATGCTCCAATACTTTCACAAAGGTGTATTGAAGGCCATATTTCACGATTATGGATACGAAGAATCAGCCGAAGTATTCAATGAACACTTTTTTTGTCTTTGGAAGCTCTTTTGATCACTAATTGCACTCAGCTCTATGCCTGAAACAACCTTGAATAAAAATCTTAAACGTTGCAAAAGATGCACATCTGCCTTAACTGGACAAAAAATGTCACTTCATGTAAAAAGAAAAGAATTGTGCTTGGACACAAGGTATCTGAAGCAAGGCTCGAAGTCGATAAAATAAAGATCGAAGTAATCTACAAATTTCCACCACCCACTAATATCAAATATATTAGAAGCTTTTTAGGAAATGTCGGATTCATTAAAGATTTTTTAAAAATTGCCCGTCCTCTCACCAAGTTGCTCAAAAAAGATACTCCATTCGAATTCAATGAAGAATGTTACAACACATTCAAATTATTAAAAGAAAAACTCACATGTGCTCCTGTGATCGTAAGCCCAAACTGGAGTCTTTCGTTCGAACTCATGTGTGATGCAAGTGATTTTGAAGTCGGAGCAATTTTAGGCCAAAAAGAAGGTAGAATTTTTCACCCGATATACTTTGCAAGCAAAACTTTCAACGCAGCTCAGCAAAATTATACAATCACTGAAAAAAACTTATGGCTGTAGTATTTGCTTTTGACAAATTCCGATCCTATATGGTATTATCAAAAACGATCATGCACACTGATCATTCAGCTCTAAGGCACTTATTCAAGAAGCAAGATGCTAAACCACGCCTTATTCGTTGGATCCTGCTCTTACAAGAATTTGACATCGAAATTAAAGATAGAGAAGGTGCAGAAAATGTTGTCGCTGACCATGATAACATCAAATAACGTCACTTTATTACATCATATATCCCATCTATTTTGCCCACTTTTATATAATTATTGCATTATTTGGTACTTAATTGCTTTAAAGTTGATAAATGCAGTAATTCAGGAGTGTTTTGTGAAGACATGATAAAAGACGGGCACAATTTGGACTAAAAACAAAGACATTTGAGAGATTTTGAAAATTCACTCTTCAATACGTCGTATCCAACTAAAAGATCCGGCTTATAAAGCGCCAAGCTTCACAAGAAAAACGCGTTTTAGATAATTCCCCAATATGGCTATCCCATTTCCACTTTATACTCCGTATCCTTGAAGATAACTATCAACTATTCGAAGATACCAGTAAAATCAAGTAATTTAGGGAAAGAAAATCAAAGAGTATTACAACATAAGGCGCGCACATGTCCAATGAATTCAGCTGGATACGCCGTATCGACCCATTTGGATACGGCGTATCAAAGGTTTTTCAGCAACTATAAATAGAAGACTCAAAAATGAGTTTTCGGTGTGCAATATCATATTCTATGTATAGTATACATCTGAAGTCTAATTTCTCAAGCCGTAAAGAGCAGCCAAGGTCGAACATCATTCCTAATTCCATAGAAGACATCGTGTAATTCTTACTTTCTTAATCATCCGGTTTTTAATTGTTTGATCACGTTTTGTTAATAATGACGAATGATTGTGGCTAATACCCTCGGGTAATAGCCATGGTTAATGTAGATTGTAATGTTTGGGTTTGTTTTAATCCGCTTGCTTAATTTATCGTTAGTAAATTGATTATTGTTTATCCCTCCTTATACTTGTTTATGTGCTTGTACATGCGACCTATCATTCAACTGGGTCTAGTGAGACTTAACCAGTAATCTAGATGTCGGGATAGCTCTCCATGTTGTGTTTTGTATGCCTAGTAACCAATAGATCACAATTAACACCTACCATTACACTTATGATAATGACTTAGTGGACCTGCAGGTGACCCGATAATTGTTCAATTAGTATTGTTCTTAATTGATTGGTAATTGGTTTTGGTGGTGGACTACCGGCGTGCAAAGCAACATCAAGCAATAAGTGGGCAAAGTCCCGATGGGCTAGGGTATTAACAGGATCACCACTGCTTTAATTCCCTATGATAAATTATAATTGAATTTTACGGATCTTATATGCGAGATGCCGTTAATCCGTGAAAGGATTGTTCGTGTCTAGGTCGTTAGGAAGTTAATCGCCCAAGTCTTTAAGAAATGATATGCCTTGCATCGAATTAAGCCAGCCATTGCACAAATTAATCAAACCAGCATTAATCGGATTTAAAAGGTTAATATACAGTTTTCTATTATTGGTTCGTACCGCTCTTTTGTCTTGTGTTATTTTGCTTTAGTGTTTATTGTGCTTAGAATTGATATTTGTCACCGTAAACTTGTGCCAGTCTCTCAGGCTGAAAACCCCCCATCTTATTAGACAACGTATATAGCATAGGTTTAACCAGTAGATAGACTAATTAAAATACTGATAGAATTTAGGATTAACATTATCAAAGACGATCGTGCACACTGATCACTCAGCTCTCAGACACCTATTCAAGAAACAATATGCTAAGCCACGCCTTATTCGTTGGATACTGCTCTTACAAGAATTTGATATAGAAATTAAAGACAGAAAAGGTAAAGAAAATGTTGTCGCCGACCACTTATCTTGAATTGAAAATGACGAAACAAGTGATGACAGTGACATTGACGATAGTTTTTCTGGAGAAACCCTCATGGAAATAAACACTAGAGACGAACCATGGTTCGCAGACTTTGCAAACTATTTGGTAAGTGATATTATACCTAAGGAATGATGTTCCAGCAAAAGAACGAATTTTTCTCTGACCTCAAACACTACTTATGGGAGGAACCCTACCTCTTCAAAGTATGTTCTAACGGTATGATCAGACGCTGTGTCTCTAGGCCAGAAACCTGAACCATTTTAGACCAATGTCACCACGGACCCTTAGATGGACATTATGGACCAAACATAACTGCTAAAAAAGTCTTGGATTTAGGTCTTTACTGGCCAACAATCATCAAAGAAGCTCATACTCAAGTTTGCCTTTGCGAAGCATGTCAAAAGACAGGAAATATTTCAAAATGTGACGAGATGCCCTTAAACAACATTCAAGTATGCGAAATTTTTGACATATGGGGTATCAATTTCATGGGACCCTTTCCGAAATCATATAAATTCAAATACATCCTAGTCGTCGTCGACTATGTATCTAAATGGGCCGAAGCACAAGCTCTACCAACAAACGATGCCAGAGTTGTTAATACCTTTCTAAAGAAACTATTCGGTCATTTCGGAATTCCCATCACGAAAAGATATGGAGTTAATCACCGATTCTCTACATCATACCACCCTCAAACAAGTGGCCAAGTTGAAAATACAAACAGAGCTCTTAAAAGAATTCTTGAAAAAACTGTTAAAGATAACCCTACTATCTGGTCAAGAAAACTCGATGATGCTTTATGGGCTTTTCGTACAGCTTACAAAACACCAACCGGTACAACACCATACAAGATCGTATAAGGAAAGAACTACCACCTGCCATTTGAAATTGAACACCGTGCATACTGGGCCCTGAAAAACTGTAACCCAGATCTCATCGATGTTGGTGAAAAAGAATGTTTCAATTGTACAAGTTAGATGAACTTCGCCATCAAGCCTATGAAAACTCTCGTCTATACAAGGAAAGATCCAAAGTTTGGCATGACAGGAAACTCATGATGAGAAAAGAATTCAAATAAGGAAACAAAGTGTTGCTCTTTCATTCAAAATATAAATTCAAACAGCCAAAGCTCAAATCTCGCTGGCTAGGACCGTACGTAGTAAAACATTAGTATCCATCTGGATATGTTGAACTATATGGAAAAGATGGAAAAACATTCATTGTTAACGGCCATCGACTGAAGCTATATCATGAAGAAGAAGATTATAATAACCAAAGGGAAGTAGTCACTCCCTTCTATCCGAAAGAATAAACTTGGGAAGCAGGAGTCCAGCTAACGACTCTCTTAAAAATTAAGTGTTTCTCAGGAGGCAACCCGTGCTTTATTTAAGTGTAGAGGATTCCCTCCTCCACTCATCTCTTTGTTTTATTTTTCTAGAAAAAAGCCCTCCAAAAATCAACAAAAATATTTTCTTCTGTGTGCTTTTGTGTTTAATTTTGCAGGTAATATAGCTTAAAGCTTGGAAAATTATAGAGTGTGCTCAAGGATAGCTCTTTCACAGCTACATTTCTATATGCCCTGGGAAGTACCATTTTCCTTTAATTTTCTAGTTTGTCAGTTATCACATTGAGGGTAATGTTCAACTTAAGTGTGGAGGGGAGCTAAATAGGAAAAATTATACAAATCTCTCCATTTTTGCCATGTCAAAAAAATAAAATTTCTCAACTGATATTTATCTTTAAAAATATATATATATGCTTTTAAATATAAAATATGCTCTTAGTAAGGCAAATCCAACCGGATGGACACTATAACTAGCACAAAACCAAACCACTAAATTATGAGAATTTAAAGCCTTTAAAAATATATTCGAGTATCCACCTTTGGTACCTAAGATAATTGATACCTTTAGCTTGTTCGAGTTAAGGAATGAGCAATCATGTGTATCTATTCCATCGTTATGGATGTGTATATGTGATTTTGTCGCCTTTTCTGGAGCAATGGTATTGGTTTAAAATTATATCTGAGTGAGCCGGTAATTTAGTAGCTTCATAACTTGTGCTTGATTATTATTTACTAACCGTAGTGAGGTTAATTTATAGACAAAATTGTATGATAAGAGGTGAAATAAATCCCGTGTAACTCCTGTACCTGCAAGCACTCCCTTTTAGTGCTAATTTACTGAAGTACACAAGTTGAAGAAAAATGCTCAATAAAGAAGTTATGTGCCAGCCTTGGTATAAAAAAAGAAGAGAAAATATATACAGAAAGTTCAAAGAAATAAAGGCTTAAGTTTGGCACATGGAATCAATACATGTTATTCACCCTCATAGTTATCACATTTTACCTCTTTGAGATTTTTGTCTAGGTGCTCACGCCACAACAGGCATGTTTATGTGTCTCGTACAAGCCTATGGTAGCTATCTAAATTATGACTGTGCATCTGAGTGTCTTCACAATTATAAACCCTATCTGAGCGGCATGAGTGAATTAAAATCAAACACACTCCTTTGTGAGGTGCTCTGTTATGTGTATATGCCTGAAAAGTTATCTAAACCAGTAAACACTTGTTAAATCCAAATTTTCTACAAATGATCTTGTTTTTCTCGCTTTAAATTGTTTGAGGGCAAGCAACAGCTAAGTGTGGTGGGATTTGATAATGCCTTAATTATACATGTTTTTGGCGGCGTTATTTATATTTATTTTATCATTTCTTGTGAAATTTTGATAATTAATCAGCATGAATTATATGCAGGTTCACTTGAAGTCATCGCAGGCTCAAAAAGAACCAAAGTGCAAGTGTTTATAGTTATTGGAAAGCAAGATAGAAGAAAAGAAAGGACCAAGGCTGAAAAAGACCCCAAAGTACGCCGCACAAATCCTTAGTGCGCCGCACTTCTTATCGAGTCCAAGAATTAAAGATTATTTAATGAAGACTGCATTTACTCACTAAGTGCGCCACACATTTCTTGGAGTGCGCCGCACATCCTAGCAGCATTTATGAAGTTCTCACCGACATAGCCAAAGTACGTCGCACAATAGTTGTTACGCGCCGCACTTTGACCCCCACTCAGCCTATAAATAGAGCTGAATTTCACACACTTTTTCAATATGTAAAACTCAATCTTCTCTTCTTCAAAACCATTCCATTCTCTCATCTATCATTTCACTCCACAAACACCACAAATACTTAAAGATTAAGGATCAAACCACGAAGAACGAAGAAGAACATCATAATATTTAGTAGAATAAAGGTTGTACTACGATTCTATACTTGTTACGGGTAGAATTTTGATCCAAATTCTTACCCGGACATAGTATGTTTCTTGTTATTCTTCTTGATTTTGTTATGAACTTCATAGCCATGACAGGCTAAATCTCTCATGACTACTCAGTGAAAATAATATAATGAATAAGCGTTTGGTATAATTACAATCTTGTTAATATTAAGCTTATGTTAAAATCCTATTGTGTCTAATCTTATAAACTTTGATTATCAACTTTGATTATATACTCACACCGGTATAGGTCAAAAGACCCGTTGTGAACTAT
>BQNB010185939.1:0-12172 GCA_026074375.1 Tanacetum coccineum
AGCTTTATGATTAAATGATCAAAGGAATGAAAGGAGAGTATAAACTGATTTAGAACAGAAAAAAGTGTGTGCAAAAGGTGAGAAAATCAATGGGAAATAGTCCAGTATTTATAGGTAAACTAGGGGAATCTTTTTTCTAGCCGGTCCCCTTAAATAGGGTGCCGGTCCCCTTAATAATTAAGGGGACCACCCTTATATTTAAGGAGGCCGCCCAGCCCAGAACGCTCCCTTTTTTGTCTCTTTCAGGGAAGGTGTTTTCTGGAACATTTCTAGCCGTTTTTAGGTAGAAAATTTGAATTCAAAATATTTATTTGAATAAAACATTCTTTTAAATCTAAAAATGTTTTGTAAAAGATATAAAAATGTTTGTGACATTTTAGTAAAAAAAAATTAAAAGATAAATAAAAATTCCGTAGATATGAAATGCATTGTTAAGATTTGTTATTCATACCTTTAAGTGATTAAATTTTCAAAATAAAAATTTACTACTAATTACTTGTTTACAAATAATTTTTCATTAATCGTTTTTACATTTTGTGATTATCAAAACGTAGAGAGGTCGAAAAATATTAATAACGTTTTTAGGCATTATTTCTATTCAAATAATGAAGATCACGTACGTATGGAAATTATTTGAAGGTTACGGCGTAACACAATATCTGGTTACGCCGCAACAATTGCTTATTTATGGAATGTTGTGTAAGAAGGTTACGGCGTAACACTTTAATCAGTTACGCCGTAACAGGTTCGATACTTATAAATAGAGGCCTCATTCAAGCAGTTCCGACATCACTTCCTCCATAGCTAATTGGAGAGGTGACAAAGGCTTCCAAACCTTCGAAGAATTCCAACTGGAGTCGAAAGAAGATCACACTTTATTTAATTTCTGTATTTAATCGTTCAAATACGAATACTGTAAGAATTATGAGCTTCCAGTCTATGATTACTTTTATTTCTTGTTGTGTTTCCGTTACCATGAGCGGCTAAGCACTTAAAGTGCTGGCCTAGTTATGTAGTTACTATTGTTATGATGTTTGTTTCCTGTTAGATTATGGTTTTATTAGATATTCCTTGACTATCGTGTAACCCTGGGTTTTGGTAGTACGGGTGGTTTTTTTTTTCTGGACCTTGCTTGCCCCCATTATTAGATTATCATGTCAATATAGGATCCATCGGGTACTAGGGAGGATCTATGACTCCATCCCTAGTGTAAGAACTAACCGGTCTCCGCACTTATCACTCAATATACTTAAAAAGCACATGAACTCTTTCATAGAGGGTTACATATTGTCATAGTTTATGTAGATAAGTTTGAGAATGTTGGTATTAATCAATGCGAAACTGGATATCCTACCTCATATACGTTTTGGACTGAGTCGGAATCGCGGAGTTTTAGATAGACTAAATATACCTATTCAAGTCTATCAACCTTAGAAACCACTAATGAAACCATAGTTTGACATTGCACAGGAAAACGTTTTCATAACAGTAATAATGAAGTAACTAGGTTAGCACGTTTTCTCTCCTGATATCTCCAACTCTTTTAATTTTCAGTAATTAATTTTATTGTTATTTATTTCAAATCAATCAAAACCATTTTAAAAGTGACATTTCAAATTAAAACTAATTACAACTTAGCTCTTGGGACGACCTCGGATTTACCATTCTATACTACCCACGATCGGGTTCTCTGCCTGTTAGTGCGTTGTCAGGTAGATCGAGTTTTATAAATTTAAAACTTGATAAATTAATATTTAAAAGAAAATATGCATCAAGTTTTTGGCGCCGCTGCCGGAGAGCTAAAAATTAGTAGTAATTTGAATTTTGAAATTATGTCTTTTCTCACCTCGATCTATTCTCTAGGAAACATCATGGATGGGGTTGACATTGAAGATCTCACCATTGAGCAGTATCTTGAACTTACACAAGAAAACCATGCACCCAGTGTAGGTATTAAGGTTGATGATATGACTATTGCAGAATACCTGGAATATGAAGAAACAATAAAAACCCAGTATTACGATGATTATCAACCACACTCGGCCAAGGCCGATGTCACTCCAGCTATAGGGGAAATTTTAAGTCTCTCGTTATAAAAAGACCATGATCCACTAATTTAATGGCAAAAAACCAATCCTTACTTTCAGGCATCACTATCCCCTATTCACCCAAAACCACTAAAACCCCGAGCAAACACACTAGGGAAAATGAAGTCATCAAAGAACAAGAACAGAGTGATCAGGGCCTAGGTGACTGGTTTGAAGCGGAGTTAGAGAAATGCTAGAAAATTCAACAAAAAAGGGACAATAGTTATTTAAACCTTAGGAGGCAAGCCCAGGATGATGCCCTAAGAAATTGGGAAGCTCAGATTGATCAACTTAGAAGACAATAACATGAAGTAAGTGAATGCAAGATGGTTCACACACCAAAAAATGACGCGCATCAGAAAGAAACCATCCAAAGAAGAATATCAAGCATACTGAATAAACCAAAACCCAGGAGTTTTACTACCCTTGTTCTGTGTATAATTTAACATAAATGCAATAGCAGACTTAGGAGGCACTGTTAATATTATGTCTAAATCTGTCTTGGAAGAATTAAGTCTGGCTGACCCAAAAAATGCCAACATAATAGTAGAAATGGCTGATAAAACTAGGTGTGTCTCCCAGGGGATAATAGAAAATGTCCTGGTAAAAATTAATAAGTTTTCCTTCACCTCTGACTTTGTAATCATTGATACAGAGGGATCAAACAATAAAGCTATCATTCTTGGTTGACCTTTTCTAGCAAACATTCGTGCTGAAATTAATGTTTCCACTAGAGAAGTCTCGCTAGGGATTGAGGAAGACAGGGTAAAAATCAAAATGAATAAACAAGGTTGTAATTTTACTACACCTGTTAGGTGAAACCACCTTTTTTTTAATTTGGAGGGGGGGGGGGGGGAGAGACCAACATCGCAGGATGAACTAAGTTATGGAGCCGGTAATACAAACAGTAAAACCCATTGGTGTGAACCTGTTCGCCAAGAACATGAAAAAGGATACACATTCTGGGCATCATGTGACCCTTACCACGAAATATGCAATAGGGGAGGAATCCCAGACAAAAAATTGAAGCATTATTGTAAAAGCAAAAACGATGATGATCGCATAGGCTTAGAATGGGAAGGATTAAGCTGTACAAACTGGGTAAGGGTAAGGTACGGTAAGGTAAACGAAATAACTAAAGAAAGGATCCTTTAAAATTTTTGGGACAGTAAGCTTGGAGGGAAAACATGAGGAAAGACTACAACGAAAGAACAGGAGGATCCAGAGAAATGTGGGGAGACCAAGACAAGAGCAATAATCAGGGCAATGATTAACAAGTTACCTGAAGAATGGTTTTCAGGGGTTAGTAGAGATAAGGATGACTTGGAAGGAATCATTGACTACCTAGAACCTACATTGTATGATGGATTCATTGACCATAATAGTGAAGCGTGCAAGTGAAGGAGGAATAAGTTACTAGGAATGCCCTATACATAACCCCCACCAATTGTAAAAGAAGAAGCTAAAATAACAAGATATAACCTGGGGGCTGGTGAAGTATTCACAAAAACTAAAATCTTGAACATAAAAGGGTTTCCCAGGACAACACCCAACATCGCCGATATGAGGGCAGAAATAATTAATGATAGAAATGGTAGTTCAGAAGATCTTTCCAATACAAAAAGGAGACATTGGTGTAAACCAATTTACCAGTAGAAAGAAGACATATGCACCAAATGGCTTCATGTAACCCCAATTTTGACAAATGTGATGGAGGAGACAACCCTAGAGAGAACAAAGAATATTGGAAAAGTAGTACTATGATAATGCAGGTACAAATTTTAGATTGGAAGAAATTAGCTTTGACAACTGGGTAAATGTGTGGGAGTCCCGTAGTGATAGATCTCTGCAGCCCTTATTAAGGATGATAGCCAAAAAGTATAATACAGTTGATATATAGAAACATCTGATTATGAAATACTTGTGTTAATGCGGAACCTTAACGCAAAAGTACTAAGAAAAAACAATGTAGAATAAAATATAAACTTCTATTAATTGCTTGAAACGATTACGATTACTAACTATTGAGATATGTTTTGCTATGAGAGGTATCTTAAGGTCGTATATCTTAAATTTGCTCAGAGGGATCACTTTTATAGCAATAAGGTAAACCCTAATCAGAACAGGCTATCAAAAACGCATAAATATCTTTTCCTAAAATATCTCATACATATCTCTTAAATGGTACTAACTATTTTTCTACTAACGGTACTAACTAACTGATTAGTACTTAACACTGTGTACTATCGTATAAACTATAATAACCAATTACTTATATTTGTACTGTCGGTACTAAGTTAGGAAAACATAAATCCTAACAATCCTCCCTTAAACATGAATGTTGAACTCTTTTAACTTCATGTTTCTTCAAATTTATCTTCTTTAAGCTCTTAGAGGATGTATCCAAACACTTTTATCATTTCTTGGATTCTTTTATAAACTATTATCCACTTCGCAACTTTGTCTTCTCTGCAACACAGCAACATCTTTTCTGCAACAATCCAACTAGTTGGCATTTGTAGTTTTTGGCAATACTACCAGCCATTAAGAATTTGATGTTTCCTTTACCAGTAGCCGGGGGCGGGGGGTCAGGGAGGGGTGGGGGGGAGGGACGTTTTATCTCTGGGATAGTTAACTCTTTATTTTAATAAATTTTGGTTAGTTAATTACCATACAGTTTTTGGTAAACTGTCAACCATCAACGGAATTGATTTGTCTTTACCAAATATCGTTTGCTTTTGGACTAGCCAATGCTTCATTGTTATAATTGTGCATTGAAAACCTATGTTTTTAGCAAACTATCAGCTATCAACAGATTTGATTAGTCTTTACCATGAACTGTTTGATCATGGACTAGCCAACTCTTCACCACAGAAGCAAGGTGAGTTGAGAACCCTACAATTTTTGGTAAATTGTCAACCATAAATGGATTTGAGAAGTCTTTACCACAAGTTGTTTGCTTATGGACTAGCCAGTTCTTATGCCTGTTAAGCATGGTGAAACATGATGGACCATTTGTTGTGTGGTGTTTAGACAACACTCAAACCCTTCTCCAATCCATCAATCTTTATCCTTCAGTTCTAACTCGCAAGTATCTTCTTGATAAATGATCAACTCTAATGCCATAGTACTATCTTCTTCAGACTGCTAAAAATTCAATTTTAGCATTTGCACCAGTACTTCCTTTCTCAAAGGATACTTCTTCTCTACCAGCATATGAATGATTAATCCTGTTTCAGTCACTAAGGTATGTACCCCTGACGAATATGCAACTTCCAACTCACTATTATCCAATCTAGCTGTGAATTCCAAAACTTTTCATCATCTGGGTTGAACATAACCATCAAATCTCCCCAAAGTACTCTGTCAAAACCTTCAGGTATCTATATCATCTGAAATTGTCCATTACAGTTGATACCAGCATTCAAATCTTCTCTATCAAATAAGAACAATACTCTCATCAAAGTACTAAAGTATCTCTTTTGTCCATTACTTCTAATCACCACATTTTGATTAATCTCTTCAAAGTCTTCAGCTTGATTAGTCTGTGGTTTAGTTCCAAGACACTCTGTCTTCCATTCTTTGATAGGATATTTTCTGTCAAGTATTTCATAATCCACTTCTTTTTCCTCATCTGGAGCTTAGTTAAGGGTGATCTCAGCATCATCATTTCACTTTGTCACTATTAGCTTCAAGAAGTGTTTTGAATGTATAAAAAAACCAATAAAAAAAAAAAAAAAAATAATAAAAACTCTTCTTTTCCTTGACTTCATCTTTTTCCTTGTACCAAGTTTTCTCTTTTTCTTACTTTCTTCTTCTTTGCTTTCCTCCTGAACTTCTTCTTTACTTTCCTCCTTGAGTACTTCACTTTTAGAGGAATCAACTCCTTTCTCATTCATCCTTTTGATCAATCTTTCATCTTCAGCAGACCCAATAGAGATAAAATCTTCATCTGACCTCTTAATCTTCTCATACAAAGCTTGTACTTCCTCAAACTTCTTGATTTTCAATTCAGCATGCTTGAAGTTTCCTACATGCTTCAAGTAGGTCATCATTTGATTTCTCAATTGATTCTTGGTTGGTGGTCTATTCCTGATGGCTTCTGATCTTTGTTGAGCAAGGAATTTTCTTTGAGCAGCAATTGTGTCATGAAGGAACTCTGCTCTTTCTTCTATTGTAAATTGTTCTCTTTCTTGTTCTTGAAGCTTCTCAGCAAGAAGTCTATCTGCCTCAATCCTTGCCTTTATATCATCAAAGTTTCTTATAAGAGCTTCATTGGCAGCTTTTTCTTCAGCTATTCTGTTTCTTTCCTCTTCAGCTTCCCACTCTTCTTGTATTTTCCTAGCCATCTCTTCATCACTTTCAAGCTGTTTAAACTTTTTCTCAGCATCAGGTATACCATCAGATTCACTTTCAGATTCATCCTCCTCTTCAATTTTCTTCTTTCCTTAGTCTTTTGGATCAATCTTTGGAAGAGGCTTTAATGTGAGAAGTGATCTTGTAGAAGTAGGCATAGGTCTATCAGTTTCTTCAACATCCATTCAAAATCTACCACATTTCTCTTTTTCTCTAGAAACTGCCTTGGCTTGACTCATGTTGAGAAGAACCTTAGCTATAGTTTCATCATCTCCAAAGATTGTAGAAGTGGGTGTTTGAGTGGATGTTTGAGTGGCTTGAGTAGCAATTTCATTCTTCAGTACCTTTCTTATGCCATCAGTACAAAAAAAAAAAAATTTCCAACTTGCTCTTCAGTACCTTCAATGTGCTCTTCGTACTTCAAAGTTCTCTTCGTACCTTCGAAGTTCTTTCAGTACCTTCAAAGTGTCTTCATTACCTTCATTTTTCTCTTCATTACTTCATTTTTCTATTTAGTACCTTATTTTGCTGTAGTACTTAACTTTGGATCGTCAGTAATACTATTGGTCTGTCAGTAAATTACCTTCTCCATATCAGTACTAATCCTTCCTTTCATTACTAAGTAATTTCAGTACTAAGTAGTTCTCATCAATATACTTGTCTTCATCCAACCATTTCTATTGTCCTCCCTTCTTTCTGAGCATTCTCTATTTTCCATACTGATCAACTGTATCTTCAGGATTTCATCATAACAGAGGATCTCTTTGAACTGATGATTACCTTAGCCAAAAATTCCTCCCTTGGTTGGATACAGACTCTTTGTTGCACCTATGTTTCTTTGAGAGAAGCTTCTTTCTTGGGTATCTTTGCTTCTATGAGAATCTTTTCAGCCATGCTTTATGTGTTTTAATGAAAGGTTTTGCTTGCTTCTTGAGCTTTGTGATCTGAGCACTTCAATCTTGTTTTTCCTTGGCTTGATCTGAAACTGTGCACATAAAGATAGAAAAGATCATAGACATTTGGAGTGTAGTTCCAACCCTCATTAACTGAAAAGGATTTATCACTGATGAATGACTCCTAGATTCCCACCAGAAGTTTCTGGATAGAATAGGAATAGTAGTAGTAGGAGAAGGTCTTGGGGATGGGTGAGTCTGATGCTCAAGAGGTACCTCACTAATGTGAGCAGGAGATGAGTCAGTTTGTGGCTCATGAGGTACTTCACTAGTGGGAGCAGGGGAGGGTGTAGGTTGTGCTTCAGTTGGTCTTTCTGAAGAAACACCCTCATCCTAAGTTGGTTGTACCAGCATAGTAGCAAACAAAGGGGTGACTTTCCCTGAGAAATGTTTTACCTTCTTAACCCAGTAAGAAAAGACTTTACTGTTAAATGGTATTTTCAGGAAAATGATCTTAGGTACAAACACATTAGCTTGTTGGTTATCTAAAAAGATAGAAAATAACAACGTGGTACATTACATCTTCTTCTTGCATCTAAATGTCTAAGCTACCATCAAAAATTAATTTAGTAAAAATTATACTTCTGAGTAGATGTTAGCATATGACAGCAGTTGGGCAATGTTAGTAGGAATTTGATCCCAAGAGGTGCTTTTGGAACTAAGACAATGATTGATTGTATGAAATAAAAACCTCCATTGGGGTGAAAACAAAGCCTTATTAAATGTTAACACTGTTAAATCCCCCTCATACCCCATAAGCTGTATAGCATCAATATAGGCCCTGATTAGGAATGAGTCTATCCCATCAGCAATCATCAAAAATGAGATCACTTCTTATTGTTGCCTAAGGAGATAGACACAGACTTCTGCTACTTTGGCAGTAATGTGCCTAACATTGTTGATTATTTTGGACTAACAGACGTCCAAAACTGTTCAACAAATGTAGTAGATACAACAGGACTTACAGTGAGAGCATGATGAATGGAACTGCGCTTAAGAAAATCTATGATCTCTTGAAACTCTGCATTCCCTTCAGACTTCTCCAAATATGCGACCATGTTATGCTTCAGACGTGAATCAAGAACCGCCATTGTACTTGAAAGAGAGATTGTCGTGAAGAGAGATATTAGGGCTTGTAAATGCGAATGTATGTTAGAGAGAGAATGCGTAAGGAACTGCGCAATTGAGATGGGTTTATATAGGTTTAGGAGACCTAATTTCAAGAAACGGTTTCTAATTTACCTTTGTACCTTGCGGTATTTTTCTTCAACGTCTTTATAGCGGTACAAACTTTGCCCAGCGGTACTAACTTTGCACTGTCGGTACTAACTTTGTCCAACCAAAGAATGAACAATGTAGGTAACTGGAGTGCTTCAATACCATCAATAACTCTTCTCAATGACTCTCTTAATTCATAGCAACATCTGGGAAATGTTCACCTTGTTTAACTTGTTTCTTCTACAAACTATTCAAAAATAGCTATTGCCTCCTTTAATCAATGGCCAGTTATGGATTTATCATACCATTAGTAACAACCAAGAACTGAACCCTGCTAAATCAAATACCTTGGTTAGTAGATCAGATACATTGTCATCGTGTGGATTTTAAGCACTATGAAATTGAGTTTCTTTTCATAAGCATCTCTTATGAAATGGTGCCTAATAGCAATGTGCTTTGTCTTGGAATGATATACTGGATTCTTTACAATGCAAATGGTGCTTTCATTATCAATGTAGATTTTTGTGTTCATGAAGTTGAACCCATAGTCTAACATTTGATTCTGAATCCACAAAACTTGCCCCACAGCATCTTGCAGCGACAACATATTCTGTTTCTGTTGTAGAAGTAGAAACATGGTTTAATTTTACATTGCAAGAAATGAGTTCATGCCAGGAAAATTGACAACCTCCTGTTGTGATTTCCTGTCAAGATGTGCTCCAGCATATATATTTGAGTAGGATTCCAGGTCAAATGAAGACACTTTAGGATACCAAAGACCCAGTTTGGGGTTTGCCCTTTAGGTACCTAAAATTACTCTTGACAGCACTTAGGTGGACGAATTTAGAGTGACCTGAAACCATAGACACAAGCACAACTGCAATCATAATGTTCAGGTCTAGAAGCAGTCAAGTAATTAAGAGCCATCATGGGGAACTCATTAGAGATGTACATCACATCACTGCTTCCTCATCCTTGACTAAAGGCTTCTGAGGCTCAATTGGAGTAATAGCAGTCTTAAACATTTTTGCAAAGTCAAACTTCTTCTGGATTTCTGAAACATACTTATCTGACTAATTAAGATACCATCTTCCTTTGTTTTGACTTGTAAATCCAAGAAAGAAAGTGAGTTCTCCCATTGAACTATCTGAAATTTACTCTTCATTAATGCCTCAAAACTCATCACACAAGATTTCTTTGTAGAGCCCAAGATGATTTCATCCAATAGACTTGAACTAGTATGATATCATTTCTTGCTATTTGACACCATAAAATACTCGTCTTTTATTGTTTACCTTCGAACTAGTTACATCTTTGCATTTTTTGTTCCTTATTGTCGGAGCTTATTTCAAGATTATTTCGGCTTATTTCGAGCTTAATTGGTTGCTTATTTCGGAGCTTATTTGTGTTTTGCTTATTCCTTTGTGGTCCACACCGGTCAAAACAAAGGGAACATAGATCCACAATTTGCGCTTCACAAGAAAAGGACATCTTGTTTGTTAGTTTAAGTGGTCCTCACTCAAAAGTGACACCGAGCGGAATATGTAGGCTAAGCAAAAACCTCATCATAGTCTATACATTCATCTTGCCTATGCCCCTGAGCAACTAACCTTGCTTTGTTTCTGACAACAACTCCTCTCTCATCCTTCTTATTTCGATAAACCCACTTTGTACCGATAGCCTTCTTCCCAAAAGGCAGATCTACAAGTATCCAAACTTTCTGTATCTCAAACTGCAGCAATTCTTCTTGCATAGCATCAACCCAGCTTTCATCTTCAAGAGCTTCTGAAATCTTCTTGGGTTCATGTTGAGATAGGAAGCAAGCAAATAGACAGTGCTGGAAGTCCTTATGATTATTTCTCCTTTGCTTTTGAACATAGCTAACAAAAGCATGAGCTCCAGAACTTTTGTGTAGTTTGCTTCTTGTTTGAACTGCTGAGTTTGGATCTCCTAGAATAAGTGCTGTAGGATGAGAGGAGTGAATCCTTGATGTGGGAATAGGACTAACATTCACAACAGTTTCCAAGTTTGTGAAGTCAGCCACTGCACCCTCATCATCATAAGATGAAGTAGTAAAAATACCATCAGTAGTATTTTGATAAATATCCTCAAGTGGAGGTATTTCTGAATCATCTTCTTCAGGATTTGTTGGATCAGAAAGAGATAGTCCCTCATGAGGACTGGCAGTACTAACTGGTATGCTAACAGTATTAACTAGGTTAGTACTGCTAGCTTTAGTAACTCCTTCTTTTATCACTAAGTGCTCAAACTTCTTCCTGAGAGCTTCAGCTTCCTCATTAGCTTCCTTTTCTTGCCTCTTAAGTCTTTCAAGTTCATCCATAAAGACTTGTTCTTCCTCTCTTGGACCATCTCTCTTTTCATCTGTCTTTAAATCAGGAGTGATTGTTGAAGAATAAGAAGGCCATATTGGCAGTACAAAGCAGTCTTGAGCAGATTCATCCTCTTGTTCAGAATCCCCTGCTTCAATAATATCTTCTGTACCTGCATTTTGGTTAGCTTCTTGTTGACCTGCATGATGATTAGCTTGATTCTCTGATCTTATAGGATGATAATTCATAGAATCAGTTAAATAATCAAGATCAAAAAGCCAAGTTGGTCCTTTCCCTGCAACATTTGGTTTGTTCTCTAAGAAGTTGATGTGCAGGTTTTCTTCAACCCTTTTGGTTTCTAAGTTGTATACTCTAAAAGCCTTGCTTTGTAGAGAATACCCAACTAAAAATCCCTCATCTGATTTTCCAGCAAACTTGCCCAGGTGGTCAATGGTATTCAAGATGGTCACATGGCACCCAAAAGGTCTTATATAACTTATAATTGGTATCTTACCAGTTAAAAGTTCATAAGGTGTCTTATTATGAGGCTTGGTCACTAATACCCTGTTTAGAACATAACAAGCAGTACTAACTGCTTCAGCCCAAAAAGTGTTAGGTAAAAATGAATCTGCAAGCATGGTCCTTGCAGCCTCAATAAGGGTCCTGTTCTTTCTCTCAGCAACTCCATTTTGTTGTGGAGTTCTGGCATTACTATATTCCCTCTTGATCCCCTTTGACCCACAGAATTCAATAACATCCTTGTTCTTAAATTCTATACCATTATCACTTCTAATAGTTTTAACTTTTTGATTCAATTGGTTCTCAATTTGTCTTATAAAGTCCTTAAGGATTGCACTTGTTTCATCCTTAGTTCTTAAGAAAAATACCCAACTAAACCTGCTAAAATCATCAGTGATTACAAGGCAATAGGTCTTATGGTTTAAGCTCCTGACAAAGAGTGGCTAATAGAGCTTACTGTTTTGGCCTTACAGGAGGCCTTGTGTTGCTTTCCTTTCTGACAAGCAACACAAGTGTGGTCATTTTGAAAAAGCTTAGAAGGTAAACCTCTTACAAGGTTTCCCTTTACAAGTTTGTTTAGATTTTTGAAATTAACATGACCCAACCTCCTATGCCATTTGTTAGATTCATCAGTTGTAGCCTTTGCAATTAAACAAGCCAATCCTCCTGAAGGAACAATGTTCTCTAAATTGAAACTGTACATATTGTT
>BQNB010185941.1:0-10745 GCA_026074375.1 Tanacetum coccineum
CAATTACACCTTGTGATGGGGAATTCTTTATCATATGATAATATCTGTTAAGGTTCGGCCATGAGCTCGATGCAATCAAAACTTATATATAAGTTGTATGTGTTGTAAGTTACTCGATGAACTATACTTGTGTTCTACTTTTACTCTTATAAACTCTATGGATTCACTCAACATTATTATTGACTTTTTAGCATGTTTATCTCATATGTTTCAGGTTTATTGCTCGGAAACTTTATTTCATAAAACATTATGTTTTGTTAAAACTGTTTGGGACCTGTTTAAACTCTAATTTTATAATATATCGAATGTGTAACATTTCTTTTAAAACGTCTTTTTTAGGTCGTTTTCATAACTTGTACTTTTTGTTCCATGACGCCGCACCCCAATGTTACCCCAGTGTAACATTTCTTTTAAAACGTATTTTTTTGGGGGGTGTAACAACGAAAGAGGTAAAGATAGGATGATTGTGCTAAATTAAATCGTGGCTTTCTGCAAGTTTTAGGAAAATTACAAATTCTGGAAATTATACAAAATTAATTTTTCAAAAATAATAAAAATTAGAATTTTCACAGTTATGGAGGCGCGACGCCGTCAGAAAAAATCCTGACGCCATCTCCAGACACTTTGAAGATTTCACATTCGTTTTCTTGGAAAAAAAAATTTCACGCAATTCCTATTATTTATTTTCTGGAAAAATTACTACATAAACCACGAATATTATTAGCACAAACATATGAATCTAACAGACATGACACAAGACGTGAATTAATCTAAACAATTTATTTTATATGTTTGAAATGGTTCTTTTAAACCGGATATTTTCCCCTACACGTATTTGATGCAAATACCTTTGATTATAATTAAGACGAAGTTAAAAACAAAACAAAGCATGATCACAATTAATTCAAACATAATAAAACAAACAATAAAGAATAAAACATACATGACACTCCTAAAATGTGGGAAATAAAATGGATTGGGTTGCCTCCCAATAAGCGCTTGTTTTTGTACGAGTCACGAGCCTGACTCTACCCTTATTTAACAGATAAAGGAGATGGTTTCCCTACACTTAAGGTCAAGTGAGGGTGATAGTAACGGTACATACCATTGTGGTGAGAATGAGCCTTATGTTGAAAAAGTGGTTGTTGAATCATGTGCTCCAATTGGCGTGTTTCGTTAATCCTACCCTTTTTTAATTCTTTTGGCCTAACGGGTAAACTAAGTCCTTCACCTAAGAAATCATCTTCAATCATCTCAAATTTGAAAAATCAACACCTAGGGATCCACTCTGTCCTAATAAACCTGGTTTAAATCCATAATGTTTGATAGGTGGTTCGTTAGGGTAGAAAGACTCCACGTGAGTTAAAGGTGGTATATGAATGGGTAAATTATCCACTATCTTCATCCTAAAACTATCCGGACTATGTGGTTTGATGGGTGGTTCGGTGCCTCTTTCGTCTCTTAGACTTACATCTAAGGATGGACAATTAGGTAAAGGTTGTGGTTGAGGCTCCTGTTTATCAAAACTACGAACTTCCCTAGAACTAATAGGAATGTCATGATTACAAGTATCCAAACCTACATCCTCTAGTTTTATTTGGTCCGAAGGTTATATCTCCATTGAGATTCCTATAGTCTCTTTTACTTATTCCGGGTAAGTCACGGGCAGTGTGTAAACCTCTTTTCCTAAGGGCCACTTTATAGATAGTGATCGTGTTGTCGTGTAGGTGTAATTTATGCTTTCAAGTTTTAAATTTATTTTTTGCTTATGTGTTTCAAAAGCTTTAAATTTATAATGACTGAAAATACCAATTTTATTATAGGGAAACACACGGGTAAAAGTATAACCCATGTATATAGTATAATCTTTTTAGGTAAGACCAGGTCGTCTATAAGGATTTGAGTAGTATTCTAGTAATCAGAAAAACAAACTTTAACAATTTTGTAAATGTATTACATTTTTACCAGTATAATAAAGATGACATTTGGATAGTTGAAAAAATAATTTATTATTGTTGGAATTGATTAGAACTCGAAGATGGAACCTTAACTTATAAAAAGGATTTTCGTCAGAAAATGTTTTCACAAATTAACTTAATTAACTCAAGGAATTATAATTTAGTAGACAGACAATGTGTCACTCAAATAGCTTTAGTTACTTATTATATCAAAGATTATTTTGTTTATCAATTTACCCCCCCCAAAGTGGATTTCTCGGCACAGACGATAAAGATCATAGACAAATCTTTAAAACCACATAGATCATAATGGGTCTTTTGACCTATACCGATATGATTATATAATCTAATTTGATAAGCAAAAACTAATAAGATAGGATATAACAGGATTGCAACATAAGCTTGAGATTAAAAAGATCACGATCATACCAAACACTTATTCATTATTATAACTTCACCGAGTAGTCATGAGAGATTTTGCCTCTCATGGCTTATGAGTTATAACATAGATAATTCGACATGAATTTCCTTTATTCCCCCTAATAGGTATAGATTATTGCTACTTGTTCTTGATTGTTTGATTTGAATTCTTCAAAAGGGCTGATGGTGTTTATGCTTGGTGGATGTGGGAGTGGTGTTTTGAGGTTGTTGTATGAAAGGATGAATGAGAGAATGATGATTAGAATGATTTGTAGGAATGATTTGAGAGTGAAAATTTGTCCTCTATTTATAGGCTGAAAATGGGTGAAAAGTGCGGCGCACACAGATATTTGTGCGACGTACTTGGTGATTAAATGTGAGGGTAATAAATGTTTAGTGTAGAAGTGTGGCGCACAAGATAATTTGTGCGGCGTAATTAGGGTGTTAATGCAGTAGCATTTAATTCTTCATTTAATTCTTCGTAGTTGGATAGGAAGTGCGGCGTACTTACAGACTTTGAGAGGAAGTGCGGCGCACCACTGATAAGTGCGGCGCACTTACAGACTTTTCAGCTTGAGATTTTGTTCTTTTCTTGTATCTTGATTTCCAATATGTATAAACACTTGAACTTTGTTCCTTTTTATCTTGAGATGTCTTCTAGTGAACCTACAAGTAATTCATACCATTAAGTATCGAAAGTTCATGAGAAATGATTAAATATATGCAAATAACGCCGCCGAAAACATGTATAATTTGGGCGTTATCAAATCCCTCCACACTTAGCTATTGCTTGCCCTCAAGCAATCAAAGCGAGAAAATAAAAATCAATTATCGTGACGTGGAGAAATTTTGGATTTTACAAGTGTTTATAGGTTTAGATATCTTTTCAGGCATTGCCATATAACAGAGCACCTCACAGGGAATGGTGTTTGATTTAGAATTCACTCAGTTCACTCAGATAGGGTTTTATATTTGGGAAGACACTCAGTTTGCGCAGACATAATCTAGACAGCTACCATAGGCTTGTACTTGACACATAAACCGGATCGAAGGGCGAAACTTGATATTGAAGCGGGATCATATACTAGTTTTCATGTGCCGAGACTTAAGCCTTTATTTCTTTGAACTTTTATTTATATTACACACATTTTTTTTCAAACAAAGGCTTGGCATAGAACTTTAATTTCTTACTTAGGTATTTCAACAACTTAGCACTAAAGGGAGTGCTCGCAAGAACAGGAACTTGCGGGATTCATTAACATATGATTAATCAAGCTTCGGTCTAGTAAATGATGATCAAGCACAAGTTCTAGAGCTTTTAAATTACCAGCTCACTCATAATAATTATCAACCAATACCATTGCTCTAGACAGGCGACAAAACCACATATACACATCCATAACGATGGAATAGATACATATGATTGCTCACTCCTTAACTCGAACAAGCTAAAGGAATTAATTATCTTGGGTACCAAAATGGGTACCTGAATATTCTAAAGGCTTATAATTCTCACAATATAGTGGGTTGATTTTTTTTGCTAGTTAAAATGTCAATCCATTTGGATTTGCCTTACTAAGAACATTTTTTATTTTGAAAGCATTGGTTTTGTAAAAAAAAAATTGGAAGGGCAAACATGGAGGGATATGATTAATTTTTCCTATTTGGCTCTCCTTCACACTTAAGTTGAACATTGCCCTCAATGTGATAACTAATAATAGAGATAAAATAGGAAAAATTAAGGGAAAATGGTACTTCTCGTGTCATAGATATATGTAGCTGCGAGAGAACTATCCTTGAGCAGACTTCATAATTTTCTAAATCTTTAAGCTATATTACTTGCATAAAAGTAAATACAAACGCACACAAAAAGAAAATATTTTTTGTTGATTTTTTTTAGAAAATAAATAAAGGATATGAATGAAAAAATGAAGGAGGGATTCCTCCACACTTAAGTGAAGCATGGGTTGCCTCCCGAGAAGCGCTTAATTTTTGAAAGAGTCGTTAGCTAGACTCGAACTTGGTGAGTTATTCTTTGGGAAAGAAAGGAGTAACTGCTTCCCTTTGGTCATTATAATCTTCTTTTTCATGATATAGTTTGAGTCGATGGCCATTAACAATAAATGTTTTTCCATCTTTTCCATAGAGTTCAACATATCCGGATGGATATTGATGTTTCACTACATATGGTCCTAGCCAACGAGATCTGAGTTTCGATTGTTTGAATTTATACTTTGAATGAAAGCGTAGAACCTTGTTTCCTTGTTTAAATTCTTTTCTCATTCTTAGTTTTCTATCGTGCCAGACTTTGGTTCTTGCTTTGTATAGACGAGTGTTTTCATAGGCTTGATGTCTAAGTTCGTCTAATTCGTATGACTGGAACATTCATTTTTCACCAGCAGTGATCAGATCTGGATTACAATTCTTCAAGGCCCAGTATGCACGGTGTTCAATTTCAAATGGTAAGTGGCAGTTCTTTCCATATATGAGTTTGTAAGGTGTGGTACCGGTAGGTGTTTTGTAAGCAGTACAAAAAGCCCACAGAGCGTCATCAAGTTTTCTTGACCAAATAGCAAGATTGTCTTTAACAGTCTTTTCAAGAATTCTTTTAAGAGCTCTGTTCGTGTTTTCAGCTTGACCACTAGTTTGAGGGTGATATGATGTAGAGAAACGGTGGTTAACTCCATATCTTTTCATCTTTTTCCCTTATTTTGTTTCAGAAGTGAGTGCCTCGATCGCTGATTAGAGCTTTGGGCATTCCGAAAGAAACGTCTGAATAGTTTCTTAGAGAAAGGTGACTAACAATCTCGGGCATCATTGGTAGGTAAAGCCTGAGCTTCGTTTTTTTATTTTTCTCTGGCCATTTAGTATACGTATTCAACAGGCCGACAAGATGTATTAAAACTATGTAATTCTCGGAAATGGTCCCATAAAGTCAATACCCCATATATCGAAAATTTCATATACTTGAATGTTGTTTAAGGGCATCTCATCACGTTTTGATATATTTCCCGTCTTTTGGCATGCTTCGCAAAGTTGAACTAGAGTATGAGCTTCTTTTATGATTGTCGGCCAGTAAAAAAACCTGAGTCTAAGACCTTTTTAGCGGTTATATTGGGTCCATAATGTCCACCGGTTGGTCCGTGGTGACATTAATCTAAGACAGTTCGGGTTTCTGGTCCGGATACACAGCGTCTGATCATTTCGTCAGAACATACTTTGAAAAGGTCGGGGTTCCTCCTAAGAAGTAATGTTTGAGGTCAGAGAAGAATTTGTTCTTTTGTTGATACGTCATCCCTTTCGGTATAATATCAGCTACCAAGTAGTTTGCAAAATCTGCGAACCATGGTTCATCTTTGGTGTTAATTTCCATAAGGGTTTCTCCAGGAAAGTTATCATCCACTTCACTGTCATCACTTGACTCGTCATTTTCAATTTGGGACAAATGGTCAGCTGCGACATTTTCTGTTCCTTCTCTATCCTTGATTTCTATGTCAAATTCTTCTAAAAGTAGTATCCAACGTATAAGACGTGGTTTATGTAACAACCCAAGTTTCACGACGCGTATGATGATTGCGAATTCGACGTCATAATTATTATTCTATAAAAATTCGTAAGTGAACGAACGTGTGAAATTTTAATATATTATTTGTCGTAAATAATTATTTTCGTAAATTATTACGAACGGAAATTTGAAAATTTTATTTTTGACGTTTCGCGAGTCACCGTTTGACCGCGCGTTCGTTAATCGTTTTAAACATCGTAAAAATCTACGACGCGTTTCATTATTGTTTTTACGGTCATAAATTTATATTTTCGAAACTCGTCAGTCTTGGTTTACTTTTCCTTGGCCAGACTCGCGTTTTAATTATTTAATTAAAGTGACATGTTTACATTTGTAGTGTCAAGTATCACTTTATTTTAAATTGACATGGAAATTACAAGTAAATAAAAATCAAAAAAAAAATATTATACATGCATGCTTCTAGCTCCTCTGGCCGGCACCTAGGACACAACCACACTCAGCCAAACTTTGTTTTCCCATGTATAATCATTACTAGGTTGCTTCCCAAAGTTTATGGTTCTTTTATAAGCACAAGTAAACCCACATAGTGATAAAAATTGTTTTCCTCTTTTCCTTGGCTCTCTCCCTATCCGGCCACTATAACACACACACACAGAAATTCATTTTTCAAGTTTTGATCATTTGTATCTATTCAAACATCACTTAAATCTAGTTTGGATCAATTAAGAACCAAATGGAAGTTGTTTTTCCTTTTCCATTCTTCTTTTTGGATTCGGACGAGCCACCAAGACAAACACCTTTGGTGTTTGTGTTTTTCCAACCATCAAATATTATTTAAGAGATGATATTATGATCATCCAAGAAAGAAAAGGTGACATGCAATAAGGTTTGAGCAAGTTTTGGGTTTATTTGAAATAAAGAAGGTTTTGGTGTATGTGGTGAATAAATAAGTAGTGGGGAAAGTTTGTATACAAGATTTAATTATTAAAAAGTTGTGGTTCTTGGTTCGGGTTGTGGTTCGAATCGGGTAAGGCACCAAAAGGGATGTGGTGTTTGATTATAAACATTTATTGGGCCACGTTGGATTGTATTGGTTTCAGTTTTTGGGTTTTGGGTTGATTTTGAGCCGCGGCAAAGGAACAAGGAAAAAAGTGTGATCATTTATCAAGTTCGATCTTGCTACCAATAGCATTGTGAGCCTTCTTTTATACTTTGTTTTGTTTGTTTTGTTCATTCGATTTGATATTAGTCGTTGCATGTGATGAAATCGATAAGATCTTGCATCGTATAGTTAGTTGATGAAATAAATTGATTGAGCAAGTTAAGTGTGAATTATAGGCCATATTAGATGTGTCGTGAGTGAGTTTTTAGGTCAAAAATGAGTTTTGGCGCGATTTATAATAAGTATGTTTTAGGCAGAAACTTTGGCACGGAAAACGAAGGTCAAGATTTTATGATATTTGATTTTGGATATTTAAAATATGATAAAGCTTTCTTAGACGATCGTTTTGACATAAAATGAAGCTTCTAACTCCTAATAACGAAGAAATTAGAGCGAAAACGAAATATACATTTTTAGTGGAAAAACTCAGAATTTTGGAAAAATAGTAGTTGCTGATAGGAATTTAAACGCTCGTTTTGAGTACTTTCGTACGTTTCGGCCTTCCGTCGAAACACGAAAGTTGCTTGGAATGACGTTTTACTTTGCCGTGAGGCTTGCCAATTTTAAAATCGCGTAATAACGGGTAAAAACCCAAAGTCAAAATCTGCGTTTTTATTAAAAATGTCATAGTTGCAGCAGAAACTTGCAGGGGCATTTTGGTCATTTTATGTCGAGTTTCGGGTCTCGGCTAAAACTAAAAAGTTGTCCGGAATGTCATTTTGCATAAAATCCCTTTTGAGTCCGAGTCGTAAAAATGTGATATAACGGGTCGTTTGGAGCGGGTCAGATTTAATTATAAATATGTATAAAAAGTCAAAGTCAAACAAAGTCTAACGTTAACTTTTGAAAGTCAACGGGTTAATACTAAACTTGTCGGATGTTATAAAAATAATAAACGTTATTATTATGACGAGCATAATATTTTAGACTTAACAATTGTTATGAACGAAGTAGATTCTAAATATTGTAACTTTTGGAATATTCGAGTATAAAACCGATACGAGAAAATGATAATCAAATTGAATGTCGAAAGTTCGACGAGATAACTAAATATTAATATTAATATGAATATAATTTGAAGACGAGACTTACTAAAAGTGATAACTTTCCAAAAATAGTAACTTTCTAAAAATAAAAAGTTTCATAAAATAGAAAGTTTTCGATTAAGCGATGTATAATATAAATAAAAGAAATATCGTAACTCAATTAAGTGGAGTTTAGGATTTAGGACGCGCAAGTGGATTTCTCATCACATGTGTATGTATATTCTTACTATTTTGATAGTTGCGATGCGCGCACTATCCGATAGTATCTTACGATATAATAATTGAACGACATAAATTATAGGTCGCGGTTGAGCTCGTCGTCGAGTAGTTCGTGATTGTTTCGGTTATTTAAATCTTCGGCTTTAATCAAGGTGAGTTCATAGCCTCGCTTTTGAATGTTTTAAATATTTTTAAACCCACGAGGGGGATACTTGCTGTTTTGTGAAAATGAGAACGCAATACGTTTTGATACTAAATATGATTTCATTCACTATTGAGTATATGCCTTTTACTGTGTGACCATTAGTTGCCTAGTTGCAGGTGAACGCTAATGCATTAAATAGATCTATCGGGTTTGCCGACCTTGTCCGGGGTTTGAATCAGTTGTGAGCACCTTGTAACGGACCCTTTGTAGTTAGTATTAGGAGAAGTGGCATACTTCTCGGACATAATTTTATCCTACGGGATGAATGTGTTAAGTTTCGGTACACGGGCTCAATTAGTTGGAAATTAATATTTTTATAACTTGTCTTACGAGAAATGTTATATGTTTTATTGAACCAAATATGCGTTCTAACTGTTATATGTAAACTCTATGAATTCACTCAAGTTTTGTTGACCTTTTTAAGCATGTATCTCAAGTTAATTGCTGTTGATGGCTGGACAGGACGGAACGCGGATATCAAGGACGTTGTCTTGGTGATGTAGTGTCATAAACTAAAATAATGTTTTAGAAACCAAGTCGTGTTACGACTTTTAGAAATAAACTTCTACGTTGGTATTGGGACCTATGTAACTCTGATGTTTCTCTTATAAATAGAATAAATTGTGTTTTATAAACGTATATTTGGAACGTTTACTGAGACTCGTGAGCACGTATTATGAAGTAGCACCCCAAATGTTGTATTCCGCTACGTATCGTAGTTTGGGGGTGTTACAGTTTAGCATCTTGTTTCTTGAATAAATACTTTAGAGCTGAGTGTTCGGTGTGAACGATAGTTTTTGATAGAATTAGGTAGGATCTGAATTTCTCCAATGCAAAAACTACAACCATAAGTTCTTTTTCGGTTACGGTGTATTTTTGTTGACCGGGATTTAGAGTTTTGCTTGCAAAGTAGATGGAGTGAAAGTTTTTACCATCTTTTTGACCTAAGACAGCTCTAAATGCGAAATCACTTGCATCACACATAAGTTCAAACGAAAGATTTCAATTTAGGCTTACGATCACCAGAGCACATGTGAGTCTTTCTTTTAATATTTTGAATGCTTTTTGACATTCATCGTTGAATTCAAATGGAGTATCTTTTTCAAGCAACTTAGTTATAGGTCGGACAATTTTCGAAAAATCTTTAATGAAACGTCAGTAAAAACCGGCATGTCCGAGAAAGCTTCTAACACCTTTGATGTTAGTAGGGGGCGGAAGTTTTGAGATTACGTCGATATTTGCTTTGTTAACTTCAAGTCTTGCTCCAGACACCTTGTGTCCAAGCACAATTCCTTCTTTGACCATGAAGTGACATTTTCCCCAATTTAGGACAAGATGAGCATCTTTACAATGCTGGAGCATTTTATCAAGGTTGTTTAGGCGTTTGTCGAAAGAGTCTCAAAAGATAGAAAAATCGTCCATGAATACTTCGACGGATTCTTCGATCATGTCATGAAAGTTTGCTAACATGCATCTTTGGAATGTAGTTAGGGCATTGCATAACCCGAAAGGCATTCGCCTATAAGCGTATGTTCCGAAAGGACATGTGATTGTTGTTTTTTCTTGGTCCATAGGATCAATAGGAATTTGAAAACATCCAGAAAAACCATCGAGGAAACAAAACTCTTTATTTCCTGCGAGTCTTTCTAACATTTGATCCATAAATGGCAAAGGAAAATGATCATTTGCGGTTGCTTCATTGAGTTTACGATAATCGATGCATACTCGCCAACCCGTAACGGTTCTTGTTGGAACAAGTTCATCATTTTCGTTTGTGACAACTGTAATACCACCCTTCTTTGATACACAGTGAATAGGACTAACCTAGGGACTATCTGCAATCGGATAAATAATACCGGTATCCAAGAGTTTCACGATTTCTTTCTTAACAACTTCTTGCATGTTTGGATTTAGCCTTCTTTGTTTTTGGACAACTAGGTTCTTGTCATCCAGAAGTTGTATCTTGTGTTTACAGAATGATGGATATATACCAGGAATGTCTGTTGTTTTCCAAGCAAAGGTTTCCTTATGTTTTTTAAGGACGGATACAAGTTTGCTTTTCTTTTGAGCAGAGAGTTTAGATGATATGATCACAGGGAGAAAAGATGGTTTTTCCAGGAATACATATTCTATAACACCTCGTATTTTAGGTCATTGTATGACATTATGAAATTCACAATTTATTTTTAGGGTTTTACGCGTTTACTCT
>BQNB010185942.1:0-12171 GCA_026074375.1 Tanacetum coccineum
AAGACGAATTTAAGGAAGAAAAAGATCCTTAAGAAGAAGAAGATGATATGGAAGTCAACATTGAGGAAGATGAGAATGAGCTGGAGTTGACATATCCTTATGAAGAGATGGATCCTCTTAACCCTCCGTCGCCTGCTTCTGAGTTTAAACCCGACGATGAGATTGAGGTTGAGAATCTGATTGAGCATGTAACACCCCCATTTTTACAATATAGTAGCGGAAGCTAATCTGGGGTATTACTTCATGGATACAACAATCATAATCATAGAAAACGACCCAAAAGAGACATTTATTCAAAAGATATGTTATGATATTTGCTTGACATATATGAAGATAGGATTGCCATAGATAGGTTGCGTGAGCTCATCTACTTTAGTTATGTAAGTTACATGACATACTGAGACATTGACAATGCAAGTAATGTAATAAAGCGAAAAATTTCCCCGTACAATTGTGATCATAGTAAAATAGGTTGATGAAAATTCTTGGGTTGTTATAGTCTCCACCCCTTACAGAAATCTCGTCCCGAGATTTAATTGAAAGTTATAGTGAATAGATGTAGGTACTGGGCATGAATTTGATTTTTTTATGTTAGGTTAATCAAGGTCACAAGTCCACGTGTGTGATGCATTTATAATTATGTTGCGCACCATAATTATAATTACCTCCTTTCACACGTCTACTTATTTTCAAGACCACACCTTTTTTATGACAGCTAATAGAATTTCTCCAGATCTTGATAAAACCTGGGTGGATGGGATACTTTGATTTACGGAACCTGTGGGTCATGGGCCTACCACGCTTCTGCTGCGCTCCTCTGATCGTAAAGAATCGTTATTCATTAACCTTTAAAAGTCAACATCGAATAAGAATGCTATCACAAGTCTTTGTCAAAATTTTCATACCTAGTGGTATTGAAATCATTTGACATTGTATAGATTCTTGTGTGTTTCCTTGTTATTATGTTGCAGAATATAACAGAAAATTTTAGAATACGGAGATCATGGAATGAGTAATGTCATGGAATGATTATGAATTTGTAAGAGAGTTGCTAATCAGATGATGAAGGTAATGAAGGTAATAATGATAATGATTAAGGGATTGTTTGTACAAACGGATTGAAAGAAACTTGTTTGTACGTATGTTATATACTTAAGCCTACTTATTTATAATTTGTCACTTACAAAAAGAAGCGTTCAACTCCTTGTAACTGAGAATTTATAAATTCATAGTTCAGAGATTTATAATTTCCTTATTCAAATGAAGAAGTGACCTAATTCATTTCAATAAGATGATCATAAATCGTCTTACCTAAGCATAAAAACACAATATGGTAATGTGTAGAAAATGAATTGTTAGATAATATTAAGATGTTGATTGTACTGACGCCCATATAATCGAGGATGAAAATTTATGTTGCAAAGGTATAAGGAGAGTATTTAGAGTTTGAACATAATAGAATTAGTAGAATTTGACAAACGATGTCGAGTTTTGATATCATCAGATAACAAGATGTAACGGAATCATCACTTTATTATTTCATGGATAGCTTTACATATGAAACTTTAAAGGAGTTGACACTTATGCTACATGTCTCGAGATTTAGTTAAGAGATACAATGATGTTGGAAAATAGATGTGGATATTTAGCACGAATTTGATCTTCTCGTTCCCATGTAAATTCAGAGTTCCATCTTACTTTGACTATAGGGATGCATCTTCGTCTTAGTTGCTTGACTTCTCGATCCATAATCTCCACTGATTCTTCCACATAGTTAAGTTTGTCATCAAGCCAAATTTCTTTCTTTGGAATGACGAGGGATTCGTCACATAAGCTTTTCTTAGAAACGTGAAAAGTACTGTTGTTTGTTTTTTAGCACTGACTTTTGTAATGCCCTTTCTCTCCACATGCATGACAAGTTACAGACACTGATAGCAGGTTGCTTCCCGTGGCTGGTCCTTTGCTTCTGCAGTTCCTGGTCAGATGACCCACCTTGTTGCAAATTCGACACTTGACAGTGCAAACTCCTGTGTGATGCAGGGTGCATCTTGTACACAAAGGGAGGTTTCCATGGTATTTTTTGGCAGGATAAGTCCTAATAGTTTCTTGTCTTCTATTCTGCTGTTGGTGGTAATCATTGTTATGGTTGTTTTTGTTGTTGTTGTCTTGGTAGTTGTTGTTATTGCGATTGTTGGAGTGGTTATTGTTGTTGTGTTTGGGATAGTTGTTGTTGTTGGTGGTGTTTCCTCTATCTTCAAACTTTCTTTTGTGATTGTTGATTCCTTTTCTTGCTACTGGAGTTCTGCTTGTCCCGGTGTTCTTGTTAGTATTGTCAGTATTTGCCATTGATGCAACTTGTGCTTTCAGAGCTGAGGAAATGCCATCATTAATTAGTTGCCGGATGGCTGCTAAAGTTATTGCTGATGTTTCAGATGTTGACGTCCTTTTAGGAGGCATTTTATCAACAAAAGATAACGCGTAGTAAAAATGACATCACAAGCTTTGAAAGGTAATATTTAAAAGAAAATGTGATGCTTAAAATGCTTAAAGAGAAATGCTTATTTTTGAATTTTAAGCACTTAGGGGTTATGGTATGATTCATAAAGACGGAGATAATGATGCAATTAGTATATTAATTCTTTGGTATGTTTCCTCTTTTGCTACAGATTTCTCTAGTCCATTGTACCTATTGGGATTGGTCGGTAATGCCATGGCAGCAGATGGTGCTACCAGGCTGCAGTTAAAATCAGCAACCACAATTGTCGATGCATCCAAAGTTATGGCTGGTGTTTCGGATGTTGACGTCCTTTTGGGAGGCATTCTATCAACACAAGATAACGCGTAGTAAGAATGACATCACAAGTTTTGAAAAGTAATACTTAAAAGAAAATGTGATGCTTAAAATGCTTAAAGAGAAATGAATTTTTAAGCACTTAGAAGTCATGGTATGATTCATGAAGACGGAGATAATGATGCAAATGATGGAGATGATGATGAAATAAAGTACTAAACGGGATTGCCTTTATAAATAACTTGCCTTCTTACTGTACATAGTCAAGATTTGACAAGCGTTTTTATTTATACCACACATCCCGTGGCTAAGATAAAGCTATAACTAGTCTAAGAGTTTGTTGGTAGATGACATCCTAAAGATCTTCCTGATCCGTTTGGTGACGAGCTTGGATTTACTTAATGGTTTGTTCAATATTGGAAATTCTGTAGTGAGCAAAGGCAATCTTATCCTTTTTCCCTAACCGTTCCTTTTGAAGTCTGATAATCTGAGTGCGGATTCCATTAAGTTTGGTCTTTAGTTTGTTACCATTAATACGTCATTCTTCCATTTTCTCAATGTGGTGAAGAGAGAGTTCATCTAAGTAGTTTAAATAACATCGACTAGTTTCTCATGATGTTTCAGATAACAATCTTATCTGAACATTTTCCTATTCAAATTACTTGGGTGGGGTAGGAGTATAAACTAAGGAAGATGGTGATACCAAATTACGGGTTTGATTCCGAGATGGATTAGATAACGTAGTTGAGGAAGAAGATGGGGAATGAATTCGCTTCTTAGGTGGTAATAGCTCTTCAGGAATAAAGAAATATCGAGGATCAAATAGTAGTGATGGTGGTAATATCAGAGATGGAGTCAAAATAGCTGGTAAAGTAATAGGATCTGGTGATGAAATAGGTAATTCCTTAGCATAAAATGCTTGTACGTCCTTCAAACAAGGATTTTTGTAGAAAGATGAGAATACTCGTGGGATCATATTTTCTTTAGGGTTTTCCGAAGAGTTAAAAGAACTGCTTCCTGCTGAAGCTGGGAAATAATCCGATGAGACCGAAGTATAGTTAAGAATATTCATAGAGGAAAAAGCATCCTCAATATCAGAAGTAGAGCGATTGGGAGAAGAAAACGTTCTTATAACTAACAAATTGTAAATAACTAATTTATTAATGGTAAAATATAGTATAATAGTTATGTATTTTTACATACTGATCCGGAAGGTAGTGGCACGGAGGACTTTGATGGCTAGAAAAGAAATGTAGTTATAGTTAAGGTTTTGACCTTGTTCTCTATAACCATGGCGCTGATACAAATCTGTAATACCCCTATTTTTACATATAGCAGCGAAAGCTAATCTGGGGTATTACTTCATGAAAACAACAATCATAACCATAGAAAACGACCCAAAAGAGACGTTTGTTCAAAAGATACGTTATCATTCATTTCAAATCAGAGTTTTACAAAGGCAGGTCCCAAAATCTAGAAACATAAAATGTGAATGATACAAGTTTTAGCCAACTTCGAGTCCATGCCACTCCAGCCATAGTTGCTCATATAACCTGAGATAAACAAGCATAAACAGGGTCAACGACAAAGGTTCGTGAATTTCAAGGTATATAATAAAATGGTTGAAATTATTGTTTGTGATACACCTAAGTGGTAAATAACTTGGCAATGAGTATAATTATGTATAAGAAAAGATATTATGCTTAATCTTATGAATCACATATTTAACTCAATAGAACCGGGATCCTTTAACAGAAGATATATTGGGAGTCACTACCCTAAGGATAATGTCGATCTACAAATCCAAAGAGATATTGGGAGATATTACCCAAAGAGATATTGGGAGATATTACCCAAAGAGATATTGGGAGATATTACCCAAAGAGATATTGGGAGATACTACCCAAAGAGATATTAGGAGTTATTACCCTAAGAGATACTTTCATGTATTTAGGCAATAATATATCAGGGTAGCATATAGTTTAGAGAACACTTGCATTCATGGTTTACAGTAGATATCACAGGTTTTAAAAAGCATGGAATTATGAACTCATTAAGTCTTTGAAAAGTAATCACATTGTTATAAGATAAACGAGTATGTAAAAGAGTTTGTAACAAGCATGTATCCCCCTCGCGGGTTTATAAAACATTCAAAAGATTGAAAAGCGAGGCTATGAACTCACCTGATAGGTAGATGTAATAAATATTCTGAAATGAAAGCTGACGACCTTATCACAATCTTAACCGGGGAATGTTGATATAGTAAAATGATAGTAAACAGCCACGTCACGCAACCTGAGTAAATATGTTGAGTCTTAGGAAGATTGTACTCTAGAACTTTGGTTCAGAGAGTCTAATATTGTTATGAGTTTGATTGGAAAGTTTGGAATTATTGTATCACCGTTCGGGCCATCATAATTCAGAAGTCATTCAGTAAACGTTTGAGGAGCTAGGGCACTTTAAATCGTAAACCCAACAACTCAGTCAGAACGTAATACCAAGATGAAACTCCTTAATATGAAGCTCCCTAGTATTGTGATACGATATAATCGGTTTTAAGCGTTTTAATCAATATCTAGAAATGTTAAGCACGAGAAGCGTTAATTAAAGTTATGTCTTGTAAGGTTTTAAACATGATTTTATACTTTTTCAAAATGTTACATTTTAGACCCTTGAGTTTGAAAAGTGGCAAATATACCCTTGGAGTTTGCACTTTTACGACTTTGGTCCTTCAACTTTAAAAGATATACCAAGTAAACCTTGCACTTTGAAAAGTGACATAATAGACCCCTATAGTTATAACTTTGATAAAATGACATATTCAGCCCTTCTAGTTATTAATTTCAGAAAGTTACGATATATACCCCTTGCATGGATTATAATTACAAAACATGTCCAAATTGCCATGCAAGCTTATTTTAACATTTCAAAAGATATTTATAAGTTATAATAAACTAAAATATGAAGTTTTAACGTAACGCAAGTTTAAAATAACGATTCGTTAAGCTAGGAAGCAAAACGGGTCAAATTAGGGTTTCAAAACGTAAACGCGCGGGTTTTAAGTTCAAATTCCTTCATTAATCAATAAAGTGGTTATTTTAACATTATTTAAGCTTATTAGGATGGATTATAACAAAATTTTACAAGTTTAACTTATAGATTAAAGAAAAACATGAATTAGGTTCGGTGTATCGTTTTATAGATCAAACATGGAAAATGAGCATGCATTGAGTTATGAAAGTTTTAACACGATATAATTAAGGATCTATGAACATTATAAGAGTGTAGTAGAAGAAGTAGAATCCTTAGAACCTGGGTTTGAGCTTATAGCTTGAAAACGGGTTGAAATCGGGACTTTAGCTCGTATGCCTAGAAAAAGGACTCACGGCTTCGTTTCTTGTTCTTTTGCTTCCTTTCTGAAATTGAACTTCTTAAGATCACTTAGGATCTATTAGAGCAAAGGATTGCTTCTATGTAAGGGTTATAGAAGAGGAAGTGGGGGATGAAGAAAAATGAAGAGTTTATGGTCCTATTTATAGTCAAATGACCCTTAAAGCCAAGTATGCTTATGATCTGATATGAGACATGTGTTAATGGCTATAGGTGATTGAGGAAAGAAGCTAGATGAAAGAGTATGAGGGGCTATGGAGCTCGTTAAGCAAGGAGGAGGGTTTTATGGTGTTGGTGTCACAGCTAGAAAATGGCCACAAGTAGGTCATTGGTTCAAATAGTGTCCAAGTATTCAATAATGGAGGTGCCAGTAAGCAGCTATATATGAAGTAGTTTGACATAGAGGTGCGGTTTGCAATATAAAGTTTTAAAATGGTCATTTTGCAATAATAGGGTCCACGGGTTCAATTAGGGCTCATTGGGTTTTTAAGCTGCATTTCGTGTAACTTGAAGGATAATGATAGATATAAGCTCACAAGACATGTATTAAGGAATTAATAAACAAAATTGTTAGGTGGTTCGGTTTAAAATGGGCAAAACGAGTTAAACGGGCTCAAAGAGTTCCAATTAGGCGCATAATTAGTGTTTTTAGATTTATTTCTTGAGTACACTGTTTGTTAAAAAGGTGGAAATGAATATGTAATGGTTGAAAATGTTGTAATTACAAGTTAATATAAACTATTTGAGTATTAAGGTATTAAGTATATCAAAAAAAAAAACGAAGAGACAACGTGGTATCATAGAGTGTAGAAATTAGCTCGGGTTAGGGTATCTGAGTTTTGAATTAGGTTTTAAGAGCAAATAATGAGAATGAAAAGTTTATGAATAGAATAATTTGGTTTACACATTATAATATATTGAGAGTGTACAGATAATCTTTGTACACAAGTGATGAGTAGAAATTAGAATGAAAACGGAGGTACAAAGTTTTATTTTAGATGTCATAGCATAATTGACTGTGTACAATAGTGCTTATGAAAGCTTGTATTGACTTGGAGTGGAGTTTATAATTTCAAATGAAATGATATATTACATTGTTCATATGATTAAGTAGCTTGTACATTCACGTAATATATTAAATCTTCATGGAATTAGGTTTAGAGTAACGATAACGTATTTAAAGCCCGGTATAAGATATAACGATGCGAATGGTGTGTAGACATTATAGGAACAATAGTACATTGTACAAATAAATGATGATATTTACTTGACATGTTATGAGTTTGCTTGACATATCGAGAAGACAAGATTGCATAGAATAGGTTTGCGTGAGCTCGTCTACTTTAGAGTTATGTAAAGTTATATCTATGAACATTCCTAGATATTGACAAATGCAAGTAATGTAATAAAAGCGGAAAAATTTCCCCGTAAAATTTGTGATCATATTAAAAAAGGTTAGATGAAAATAATTACATGGTTGATTATATATAAAATAGATTCAAGTATTCATTAAATGAAATTAATTTTACTTTTCAGTCACGTACCGCAATATATCGTGTTATATAGTCTCGTGATTGAAGACGTGAAATATTTGCTCCTTGTTGATTTATTGAGATGGAATCTTTGCTTAAGGTCAGTTCATTGCCTCGCATTTAAATCTTTGATATTTAATAAAACCCGCGAGGGGATACAGATTTTGTTTTATAAGACCAAACACATAAGATTATATGGTATGCTGGCCGCTTATGAGATTGTTTTCGCATAAATAGCTATTGTCGAAGTCCCTTATTTCATGAACCGTTAATTGCCTTGTTAGGTGAATGCTAATGCATTAAATAAATCTATTGGGTTTGACAACCCTGTCCAGGGTCTGAATCCGTTGGTGAACACCCTGTCAACGGACATTTTGTACTTAGAAATTAGTAGGTATATGACAATAATACCTTGTTTGGGGTACTTTAACATATGAAATGCCATATGTCTTGTTAACGTTCGCATTTGTTGCTTTGTTTTCCTGAGAACTAATTATGTGTTCAAAGGTTTTTACATATTGATTACTTTAAACTCTATGAATTTCACTCAACTTTGTTGTTGACGTTTTAAACATGTCTTATCCCAGGTAACCAAGGCTGAAGGCAACGATGGCGTGGCGGTGTCGTGCGTGTGATGGATTTTATGGAAAGACTACTTGTGTGTTCCGGTCTTTCAAAAACAATGTCTTATGTTGTGTTTAAAAACAATGTCTTTTATTTGAAAACAATTGTCTTTCAATGTTTGTAATAGACGGTGGTTGCGATTCTGTGGGACCTAAACGCATTTTAACTCTGAATAATTATGGAACACATGTTTGGTAAAACGTCTTATTTGGGTCGTTTTCTATTATCGTAGTGAAGGATGCTATTTAGTAACACCAAATTGCTAATTTCCGCTGCGCAATCCGATGCCCCTCGGGGCGGGTGTTACAGAGTGGTACCAGAGCTTCGGTTGTAGAGAACTAGGTTGTTTTCAAAACTCGGATTGTAATCATGTTAGATATCAAAGTGATATCAAGAGTCTAAAGTTGTAAAGAACTAGGTCGAGTCTTTTGAAAAACCTAAACTATAACGCTTCTACACGCACGCCAAGACTCCTCGTTGCCATTGGTTACATGTAAGGTACATTTATAAATTGTTATGTATAGGTATATTTACGTATATGTTATATGTATAATTGGTTAAGTATGGATATTTATGAGTGGGTCAGATGCATAAAGTGTCATATGTGGCTACATTTGTGCATGTGTTGTATGCATAGAATGTCATGCGGTTATCATGATAACTATACTTTTATGTTTGGAAATATGATTGAGGCATATGCGGATCGAGAATGTCGCGAATCGAAAATTTTAATTGTTGCGCTTTTATGTGAGCTGTTATTTTGGTAATAGTGTTTCAATAATAATAGGAAGTGATACGCTATTAAGTAAGTATTGTATGATATTTTCTAGATTATCATGGTGAACGTAATTCCTCCCGATCATGTGGATGATGTACCCGTTGTTGAGCCGAATCAACACAATGATGTTCCTATTGTTCCCGAGCCTGTCTTAGAAGATGAAGACGATGACCTAGAAGAAGAAGAATACGAGGAAAAAGAAGATCCTTAAGAAAAAGAAGATGATATGGAAGTCAACATTGAGGAAGATGAAAATGAGCCTGAGTTAACATGTCCTTATGAAGAGATGGATCCCCTTAATCCTCCATCGCCTGCTTTTGAGTCTGAACCTGATAATGAGATTGAGGTTGAGAATCCAATTGAGCATGAGGATGAGATTGTTCTAGTTAGTGTCTATGAGGTTGGTGAATCGTTGATTGCCGCTATTCCTTAAGAGGATGGTGATAGTTTACTACTTGGCTTCATGAGATGGGATATTGACTCTCTTTTTAGTCGAATGGTTAATTTTTCAAGACGATTGTGTGGACGCGAGACGGCGCATGCATTGGTCGAGAAGAAAGGAAAAGCAAAGGATAAGTTCTATGGTAAGTTGATCATGGATTTGGGTAATGAAGTGCGTTCTAGTGTGGAGCAAGGAACGACTGTTATGCAAAAGCTGGTTGAGAAGCTTGGTAATACTGAAGATAAGGTTGAGTGTAAGAAATTGAAGAGGGAACTTGAAGAAGCAAGGTTTAGCAACACATTCCTTCGTATGCAGAATGAACAAGTCGAGAGAGATCTCTATTGGACTAGAGTTCGAGCTCATGAGTTCTATCAAGAGATGATTCGTAGAGGATTTGTGTTTGAAGAAAGACCGAATGAAACTATCAATGTTCTAGTCAAGGATGAGGAGCATACTTCAAATGAATCATGAGGGGATCCATTCGTAGTAGTTTAGATTCAATTGTAGTTTCTTTTGTTGTGTAATCACTAAACTGAGTCCTCAGTTAGTAGATTTAGTGCTATTGGTTGTAACGATTTGTATCATTTCATGAAACAATGCAACTATGTATTAATTCTCGTGTGATGAAAAATAAATGACTATCTTTTGATTACTACTTGATGTTGTGTGACTGTTGTCGTGATTGATTTGTCATTGTACCATGTTATGAGAATACCATGCTATGAATGCTTACCAGATTGTTTTCTGTGTGACGTGACAGAATCATGCCTCCAAAGTCTACACCTATGACTCAAGCTGCTATTCGTCGAATGATCAAGGAAAGTGTTGATGCCGCTATTGCTACTGAGTGAGCAAGGTAAGCAAATGTCAGGAACGATGCTAGTGGATCTGGGCCATTTAGAGGTCGAGACACTGCACCTGCTGTTCGTGAGTGCACTTTTGCTAGGCTTATGAAGTGCAATCCTGCTGTCTTTCATGGGGTTGAAGGAGCTATAGAATTACAAAGATGGTTTGAGAAAACTAAGAGTGTATTTGAGATCAGTGAATGTGGAGAGGGTAAGAAGGTAAAGTTTGTTGTTGCTACATTAGAAGGACCAGCTTTGACTTGGTGGAAAACTAAGGTTGCAACTATGGGTTTGGAGACTATGAACCAAATGCCTTGGACTGAGATGAAGCAACTGATGAATGCGGAGTTTTGTCCGATAGAAGAAGTTCAAATAATGGAGCATGGATTATGGAACTTGAAGGTTAAGGAGTATGATGTTGTTGCTTATACTTAGAGGTTTAATGAACTGCCTTTGATGTGTCCAATAATGGTAGAGCCTGAAAGAGTAAAGGTTGATGCTTACATCCGAGGATTAACGGATAATATCAAGGGTGAAGTAACATCTTCTAAGCCTATTGATTTGAACTAAGCTGTACGTATGGCTCATTAGTTGATGGAGCAGAAATCACAAGCTAGAGATGCAAGGATTTTGGAAGGAAAGAAGCGAAAGTGGGAGAACATTCAAAGTGGAAATAGTAGTGGTAAGGGCAATCAAAGGAATAACTCTCGCCAAACTTTGTAGAATAGCCAAAAGCAAGGAAATGTGAGAGCCATGGTTACCACTCCTACTGATGGAAAGCTTCCTTTGTGTGAACGATGTTTTACTCGCCATGTTGGTCAGTGTACGATTAAGTGCCACAAGTGTAGAAAGGTTAAGCATAAGGAAAGGTATTGTAAGGTGAAAAGTGTTGCCACAGGTGCTAACGCTCAGCCTATTTGGACTTGTTATGATTGTGGTGAGCAAGGTCTTACTAGGAACTAATGTCCAAAGAAGATTAAGCAAGAAGAAGGTAGAGAAGTTCATGGTCAAGCTTATGCTATTAAGGATGCTGAGCCGCAAGGTCCGAATGTGGTTACTGGTACGTTTCTGTTAAATAACCGCTATGTTAGGAAATATATTTGAGTTGATAAGACAAAACATATGAAAGATGAAGGACTTAAAAGACAAAAGAGGAATTCTTCAAAAGATGGAAGTTGTGGTTTGTAGATCGAGAAGTCTTATTTATATGAAGCCCGAAGTCAGTCTCTTCCCACCCAATTCGCGGATCGACCAAAACAAGAATTTCCTTGGAATCAGAATTGAATTTTCACCAAAATTAGGGTTACCGAATTTGATTTTCTACAAGGACCAAAAATGAAATTTGGTATAATTCGCCTAAGCCTCTTGTTAGCCTCTTGTTTAATTCGCCTCTTTTTTAATTCACCTTGAGTAATTCGCCTAAGCCTCTTGTTTAATTCGCCTTGAGTAATTCGCCTAGCCTCTTGTTTAATTCACCTAGACTCTTGTTTAATTCGCCTTGAGTAATTCGCCTAAGCCTCTTGTTTAATTCGCCTTGAGTAATTCGCCTAAGCCTCTTGTTTAATTCCCCTAAGTGTGTTTAATTCGCCTTTGTGTGTAATTCGCCTAGACAGATTTCAAACACGAAAATCTAAACTTTTTGATTTTTAAGATGAATTTTTTTTTGCAAATCAAGGAAAATCTAACAAAGTCTTAACATAAAAATCCAAACTTTTTGATTTTTAAGATGAAATTTTTTTTCCACTTTTTTGATTTTTCGAAAGGATTTT
>BQNB010185946.1:0-12171 GCA_026074375.1 Tanacetum coccineum
GTTTATATTTTGCAACAGATTTGCAACCATTTTCTTTGTCGATGCAAATTCGGTTGGTAATTCGTTGCATTACGGTTGCAAATTTGCAACAAAAATACACCGTTGCAAACTTTTCGTTGCATTAGCCTGTTTGTGTGGTAGTGATTAGACTATCTCTACTCATTGAATGCTAAAAATTAAGTAATACAATTATATAATGAAAAGATTTAACATTGGTTTAAGAGTTAAAATACGCGACGTCAAATTATTAAAATCTATAAATTTATTATGACAAAAAAGTAATAAATAAACAAACATTCTTCGTCCAAAAATTTATTTTAGAGTATTCGCCGCCGCAACGCGCGGGTACCCTGCTAGTTACATTTAAAGCAAATTAGACTATCTCTACTCATTGAATGCTAAAAATTAAGTAATACAATTATTTATGCTTATTGTACCAACTATACTACATATAAAGCAAAAACTTATCACTCTCTCTTCATTGAATGCAATTTTTAAACAATACAAATTTTTATACATGTACAACATTTTATGCAAACAATAAAATTCTGTCACACATTTTTCTCTTCATTTAATGCAAAAAATTAAGTAATACAAGGATTGATGCACATTGTACAATCTTTAATGCAAACAACAAGAGTTGAAATTCAATAATACAAACATTCATGCAATATGTATAATTAACCAATTCACAACACAAACTTATTGACTTGTCAACACATTTAATGTTATTCTTAAAACACCCATTACTAATTAATGTGATTTTTAAAACACCCCTAAAATGAAAAGTACATGTTACTATACACACAAAGCTTTATACAATTTATATCCTAATACATGTAGTTTTGAAAGTCGGACTGGGCCAACGGGTTCAACAGAGAACATGAGTGGTCACCGGTCCGGCTAGCAAATAAAAGCCGCCTGAAAACGAACTGGATAGAACCGATTAGAACCTATAAACATGGGTGAACCGAGACTTATCGGAGTTATTTTCCTTTTGTTTTTATCCAATTAATCACAGGGTACCCGTCACCGCAATGTGCGGGTACCATGCTCGTATAAGTATAATATATTTTTACACTAGGCTTACACATTAGGTTTTTTAAAAATATATGTATATTTTTTTATTTTTTTCCTGTTTTATAAGTAGTGTTATAGAGGATTATCGAAATCATATGAAGAGAATAGATTCATTAAATCTTTTATTATTATATGAAATTGAGGATAATTAGTAACTTTTTTCTTTTGATTTACCGGTTTTCTGACTCGACATTGTGAGCCGACTAATCTCAGCGAAACTACCATTTTAGATAGCACAGAGTCGGCTCAAGTGAACCTCCGAGGCCACAAGGGGATTAATTTTCTCCTCGTTATATTCGAACCATTGACATCCACTTTTAAAGGCCGGTACTTACTATTGTGTATGCAGTTACCAAAAAGTCTTCGGTTAGATTTGGTATGTGATTCAATAACGTTAAATCTTTGTTTGGAAGTAAGAAATTGTTTACATTTGTTGTATTTTAAAATATATAGTCTATGGGTATAAAGTTTAAGGGGTTATTTGTTTATTTTTTAAAGTTATAATAAAACTTGTAAATTTATAAATTTACACTTAATTTATTTAAAATTAAACCACAAAACTTTTATTAATTACCTCCTCTTTTTTCAAGTTTTTGTTTTCATAAATTTGACACATATATTTTATGTGTTTTTTTTCTCCATCGGATTTCTCCACCAAAATTTTTCAATTTTGATCAAATTGATTCAATTTTGACTTTTTATTGACCAATCAGATCGCACGATTTTACCTATGTGGCAAAATCAAGCAACCTGATTGGTCCAATTTTTTTTCTCATAAGATTTAATTTGATAGAAAACTCCGAAATAATGTAATTTTTTATGGGCAAATGGCACAAAAAGGTACTCAACTTAAGTGTCATTTCCAATCAAGGTATCGTATTTTTTTTCTTGCATAAAAGGTACCCAACTTTTTTTTGGCCAATTTGGGTATTATCGTTAAATATTTAACGATCATCCGTTAAGGTTTTACATTTCAAGTCCATTGACCGCTACCACCACCACCAATCATCGTCGCCACCACTGTGTCTCCTCACCACCATCACTACCAAGCACCGTGCCTCCCATTGATATAACATGAAACGAATTGCTTTGTCCTGCTCTATCCATTTTTTAATCAACTCTTTTAGAAACAAAGGCACATCAGGCAACATCGAAAACATCAATGGGACCTATTGACCCTCTGTTCAAGTTTTGGTGTTTCTTTATTTATAATTGATTGTGTCTAAGTTTGATTTAGAGAAGGTGGGATGCTTTTTTATAGGATTGTGATTTATTTATTTATTTTTTATTTGCCTAAATGGATATTTTTAGGTAATAATCTGATGATCCGTAGATCTGGTGGGATTGTGACGAATGCAATACAAAAAAGTAAGAATGGTAAATTTGAGTGCGTGACTTCGCTGGTGATCTGAATGACAGTTTTGTGACGATGGTGGTGCTTGAGTAGCTGCTTGAATGTGGTGATCGATACTTTATAAAAACTTTTATCTTTTTATACCATCCCTTCCAATTATATAAAACTTCACCAAAATGAATCCCAACCAATGGATAAACCCGGCGGACGCGGCGAAGATCGAGGCTTTAAAAGACGCGGCCCGGGCTAAATATTTTACTTTCTAAATTGTTGTCGCATTTTTTTATATGTATTTTTTTATTTAAGTTTATGTGTTTTTTTTAAGTTTATGTAATGTTTTTTTTATTTAAGTTTATGTATTTTTTTAAAGTTTATGTAATGTTTTTTTTATTTAAGTTTATGTATTTTTTTTAGTTTATGTAATGTTTTTTTAGTTATTAATGAAATTAGAATTTGAATTTTATATAAAAAGTTCTTTTTTTATATGTATAGAATGAAAAAAAAAGTGGGGTCACCATAACACCAGAAATGTTGGTGTTAAACAGAGAGCTTGTTTTTGGTGTTTTCGTGTATTTTGGTGTTATGGAAAAAAGTGGTGATGTGGCACCACTTTTGCACGATGGCACGAGCACGACGGCTCAACTGTACCCTGTGCTCTTAGAAACAAAGGCACATCAGGCAACATCGAAAACATCAATGGGACCTATTTCACAGTTGCATAAATTCATCATCCCATCGCAAACAAGCTTAATTTAATGTGATATCTAGGGGTGTAAACGATCCGAGCTTTTAACGAGCTACTCGAGCTCGAGCTCGTTTTACTCGAGCTCGAGCTTAATACTTACGAGCTCGAGTCGATCTCGAACAAATATTAGTGCTCGATTAGTTTGACGAGCCGAGCTTTGAAAACTAATATTTGGCTCGGCTCGTTCGAAAACTCGTTTAAATATCACGAGTCGAACGAGCCGAACGAGCTAGTCGATCTTAACGAGCCGAACGAGCTACTCGAGCTTAACAAGCCAACACTTAATATATAAATTTTTAAGCTTATTTTATTTTAAAATTTTAAATATATTTTTCTAGTATTATTAAGATTCAAGTTGTAACTTAATATTTTATTTCTAAGTTACATATTTAATTGAAGGTAAACCTCTTCTTTTTTCTTATACTTTGTTTTATAGGGTTTTTTATTTTTCTTTCTTTCTTCTCTATTTCTATGTGGGATGTGTTTTCTTTTACTCTTTTTTGAACATGTGTTATTCTTTTTTACTTCCATCTTCTATATATAATACGTACATTATTTGCTTTTTAGTTATTAATAGTTTTTTAAAACAACTAAATGATAAACTCTTTTAGGTTAAATACAATTATTTATCTTAACCTAAAACTTATATAAAGCATATGAATGTGCGTTTTTATTTGCATAAGTGTCAAGTGATTTAAGTTTACACACTTTTGTTTTATAGAATGATCTTTAAACATGTTTCAATCAAATTATATTAAGAGTAAACTGCAAAAATCATCCCCGTGGTTTATAGTTTGTGGTACTAATCATCCCTAACCGATACTATTGGCACTAATCATCCTGAGTGGGCAAATGTTCAACAAAAAATCATCCTTATTGGGGATGATTTTTGCAAAAAGTTTAACCAAAAGTTTTGCAAAAATCATCCCTTTAGGGATGATTATTTCTGATGTTTCACCCACTTAGGTATGATTAGTGCACGAATAGTATCGGCTAGGGTATGATTTTAGTACCACAAACTTACAAACATGGATGTTTTTGCAGGTTTTACTCTTAAATTAATTTATAACCTTGTAAAAAGCATTGTAATTCTTTCTGGTAAAAGAGCATTCACAGTATAACAACTTTAGACATGGACATACTCATGTATTATGGAGTATCATACATAAAATTTAACCAATTTGATTTTGATGAGTTGAGTGTGACATGGGTTAATAGTTTATCTTTCCCTATTTCGAAGATCATAAATATAAGTTATGTGCTAACAATATATGATTTGAAAGAGAGCTGAGTTGCAAGTTAATAATTATATGTCTTGCACACAATTACTATAATCACAACAGCTCAACCACACACATAAAAAGCATACATAAGTAATGAAGGTAAAATAAATGAGAAGGATGATAAAAACTATTATAACCATCTATTCAGATGATTCTACTTGGAATTAGATGCATCTCTATCCATTTAAATTGGGCATTCTCAGTTAGTTTCGAAAGTGATGTTGAAGTGAACACAAATAACAGTAGTACTAAACATTCAAATTTGTCCTCGCATGGATCAAAAATTACATAGGATTCGCCTACTTGATTAAATGATATTTTATTTATGTAAATGCGTCTAATTTCAAACCACTTCACTATATTAATTTAAAAAAATATTCTCTATGTTAATTTGAGACTTTATTCATCCTCTGCATTATCCATGATTGCTACCTAAAAGCTTTACTAATTTGTTTTACTATTTTAGTTAATGCTCGTTATTAACACCTATTTTTTCACCGTTTTTGTTTGTTTATATAACATCTTCATCCCGCACCCAATACCAATTCATTTTTTGATCCAAATTCTTCATCTGGAACTGTGATGATGTTATTCTCATCGGTGTGGTTGATGATGGTGACATGTACGCCGATTGTTGAGAATCATAATTCAAGTTTGGTTTTGTTGGACGAAAAGGGTTTAGATTCTAATTGATGAAAGTGAAAGTGATGAAGATTAAAAGTGAAGCATATTGAAATTTATGTTTATAAAAAAACGTATGAAATGATCATGCAACTATAAAAGCTTGTCGCTATAAAATCATGTTACTGTGCACGAGTACTCGTATAGTAAAAGTATAAATCACCCAACGGTGTATTTTTATAAGATGATCATAACACATCTCAAGCGATATATAGTGTTGCTTAATTTTGATGTCTAATGTATATAGTTTATCGAAAATAGACGCTATTGTGAGGTAATGTATATGAAATGACTTGACACTTGATAGTGTAGGTTTAGTTAACAAATTTATAGTAAGCTTACGAAAGCATATACATAGAACACAAAAAAAACGTTACATACTACTAAAACAATAACAATTGATGTTTAACAACGTCGCAAAAAAGTTTAAATTAGATAAAAAATTAATCTCAATTGCTTATTCCTTAAGGTTCTTAATCTTACTCCATATTTTATCATAACTTTAAGTCCATGTTATTATACTAGGCTTTCCTAATTCATGTAATCATAACTTTTTAGTTTTATTTGATTTTATGTAGCCTTGCGTGTGACGGAAGCAATTGAAGAAAGATGCAACACCTAAAAATGAAGCTCTCTAACAAACACATGGTTTGAAAATATTGCTATAAATATTGATTAATGGCTAAGGGGGTGTTTGCTTTGTTTATTTTTTATACTTGTTTGAAATCGTGAAAAACACATCCTTATAGCATTATAAATAAAACAACTCTATACATGGTTTAAATATAAATTAAACTCAGTTTGATATTACTGTTGCAACAAACAATCTCATTTTTGTTTTAAAATTAAAAATATATAAAAGTTTAATCATCTTTTCTTTGCTAACTAGAAATAATTAGCAAAAAAAATAAGAATAGAGTTTGAAATATGAAAAGAACAAGAGAAATTGAAATATAAGAGGGACATAGTTAGTAGACTTATCCCACATCGCTTGAAGAGGAAAACTTCCAATTGACCCGGAATAAGCTTATATAAGCAAAGCCCCCCCTATTTTAAAACTTAGTTAAGCTTTAGATGTTATTAAACATTAATATTGTCTTTTTAAACAATATTTGTCGAGCTTATAAGTTATATTATAAATTATATATTAACTTTAGTTTGATCATTAAAACAATTTTTATAATTGTAAATGAGCTTTCGAGCTCGAGCTTGAGTTAATAAGCGAGCCTATCAAGCTCGATCTTTTATACGATCATCTTAAGCCTAAAGGTTAATTTATTTAAAGTGTAAAAAAGGTAAAATATCTTAAACGAGCTTCGAGCTTGAGCTCGAACAACAAAAAAATATTCGAGCTCGAGCCAATTTATAAAAGTTTATTCGAGCTCGAGCCAAGTTGTTAATAAACGAGCCTAGCTCGTTTAGGCCAAAACTCGACTCGACTCGGATTGTTTACACCTTACTGATATCTGTTGTCTAGATATCGTATATTTATATAATTTACTCTTCATAAAATAGGCAAATTTAGAAAAACGAATACACACAAAAAGAAACGCTACAATATTCTGTATATTGTGTGCTTTTATTATACGTTCATTTATTCTCGTTCGTTTAACATCTTAACGAACGAACATGAACAATCTTATTTTCTTAACGAACGAACATGAACAAAACACGAACATATCTCCGTCAGTATTCGTTCGGTTTGTTTGTTACAGCCCGATCGACAACCTTGACATAATGACTCTACTCTCTTGAACAGTTTGGCTCAGGTTCATATTTTATCAAGAGTAAACTGCAAAATACATCCTTGTGGTTTTATGTTTCTCACGAAATACATCCCTGATCGAAACTATTAGCAGTTTACACCACTCGTTAGGCAAACGTTTGCCGAAATACATCCCTCGTCACTAACTTCGTTAAATATCCAGTTTTTTGGACCCCACTTCAGGGGTATTTTCGTCCTTTTCTTTCCCACCCCTCCCCTCTTCTCTTTCCCTCTTCTTTAATTGTTTTTTACCCACATTATTCACCGACCCACCACTAGTAAAATCCCTAATTCAAAAACACACAAGATCTATGAACCCTAATCAAGAAACCCTAATCATGGATCCAATTATTTGTTTTTGTGGGGCACCAACAGTGATTCGCACTTCATGGACACAAGCTAATCCTGGCCGTCGATTTCGTTGTTGTTCAAGATCTGTAAGTAATATTAACATGTTTTAATTGATTGTGTAATGGATTAAGCTAATTAAAACCATTGATGTTTAAGGGAAACCCATGTGGTTACTTCTTTTGGGTGGATCCAGCAATGTGTGCAAGATCAACTGCAATCATCCCAGGCTTATTGAGAAACATCAACAATTTGCAAGCTGAAGCAATGGAAAATGCAAGGAAAGCTCGAAGAATGAAGATGTTATTATGTTTCAGTTGGTTTGTGTTTGTGTTGTATGTCCTTATGAATTGACTAGTTAAAAATGTAGGGGTCCTGTAATGTTTTGGTTGTAGCAAGGTTTTAGATATCATGTATGTGTCATGTAGTAATGAAATGTAATCTTTTGGAACAAATGAATGAATCAAGTTAAGTTTACCTAAACAACTGAGTATCATATCAAGTGGTTTGTTCATCATATCAGTGGTTTGTTAACCAAACAGACAATAAGAGTATAATGCAATAGCAGTAAAAAACCAAAAGGCAATAAAAGGAACAACATCATTAAGTAGTTGCTTAAATCCAAATTCAAAAGGACAACATCATTCAGTAGTTGCTAGTACTCCAAATAAACATTGTTTCCAAAAGACAAATGCAAACAGACAATGCTAGTACTCCAAATAAACATTGTTTCCAAAAGACAAATGCAAACAGACAATAAGACTAAAAGTACTCAAATGCAGCAGACTTATTTGGAGCTCTTGATCTTTGTGATGCTCTTGGAGTTGCAGCAGAAGCTTGTGATGGTGTTTGAGTTGCAGCTTTCCTGTGTGGACTTCTTGCAGCAGAAGCTTGAAAAGCTTGTGATGGTGTTAGAGTTGCAGCTGACCTGTGGGATGGTTGAGACCCTCCCACACCTCTTTTACATGATCTTTTGTTATGACCAGGTGTCTTACAAGTATCACAAGTGACTGTCTTCCCAGCCCTAGATAGTTTCCCACCCTCAGTCATTTTCTGGCTAGACAATTCATCAGCAGATTTCTTCCTCTTTTTTGGAGGCCTGCCTATCTGTGGGTGAACTTTAGGTGGAATGAGAGTGTTAGGACAAGGATGTTTCTTCCAAAGGTCTTTGCCATTTAAGGGGTTGATCTTGTAGCTATAAACCTTTTTCCATGTAACCAGCCAATAGCAAGCATGGACCCAACTTTCAGGTGTGCCCACATCACTTTTGTTGCCAGCCCTATCCCACAATGCTGCTACAGCATGCTTGCAAGGCATGCCAGTTAACTCCCACTTTCTACAGCTACAAGTTTTTTCCTTAACATCTACTACACACTGGTCATTAAATGGTCCTGTAACTTGATACTGATAATCCCCATTCCAAAGTACCTTTATAGATAAACAACCAATTACTACCCTATAGAACTAATAAGTATAACAGATATAGTAAAACAACCAATTACCTTATAAAAGCTAGCTTCATCTGTGATGCCTTGGAACAAAGCAGCAGCAGCAGGTGTTAGGGGACCCTTAGCTTTGTCAATCATTTGTTGAACCTTAACAATTCTTTTCATTAAGTACTCCCTAACAAACTCTAAGCATGTGATTATAGGGGCATCCCTTCCATCCACCAACCTTCTATTGAAGACTTCACAAATATTGTTCAGTAACATATCACAATGAGCTCTGCCTGCAATTAAAATAGACCTATAACTGATAATCATATTACATTAGGAAATCAATATTGTTAGAATGTATTAAGTACAACAATATATACCACTGAAATGAGCTCTTGACCAATGTTGTGGAGGTATTTTGTTGAGCCATTCATAAGCTTTTTCATCTGTCTTTCTTAACTTATCCATGTGTTTTTTAAAGTATGGCATACTTGTTGCACAGGCACAATTCCATAGCAATTCCTTATACAAATCACCTCTGAACTGACCTTTCATATTTTCATGTATGTGCCTTAGACAGAATCTATGCTCAGCACATGGAAATACTTGTGCAAGTGCTGGAATGAGGCCCTGAAATTCACAAGTTTAAAGGATAAGTATAAATATCTGAAACTTAACATGAATTCAAGGTTTCAGCTTCCACTACAGCATATGCCAAGGGATATGTTCCATGGTTAGCATCAACACCAACAGCAGTTAGTAGTTGACCTGGATATTGCCCTTTCATGAAACACCCATCAAGCCCTAACAAGTCTCTCATCCCTGCTTTAAAACCTTTCTTGAGAGCTCCTAAACATATGTAGATCCTTCTAAATTGTCTAGTAGGTTCAGAAGGATTAAAAGATCTTTCAACATCTAACTTAACTGTTGTATCAGGATTAGTCCTCTGCAACTCCAACACATAGTCCCTTAGAAGAGCATACTGCTCAGTGAAGTCTCCCAAAACCTTCATACTTGCCTTGGCATTTGCCCTATAGATCTTATTGTCTGTAACCCCCAATTGATACTTCTTTTGTAACAGGTCTTTTAGAGCTCTAATTGGCACCTATGGATTTGGTTTAATGGTCTCTTCAATATCTTTAATCAAGAATTCATCTGTGAGCATGTTGACATTTCTTGTTTGGAGACAATCATGGTCATCTGTCAATGTTCTCACAGTCCAAGTTTCTTCATTCTTACCTTTAGAGATGTGCACTTTCCAAGGACATGTGATGTCTTCATAGATATAGTGTCCTTTTGTGCCTCCCACTTTAATGGTTTTCACACCTTTCTTATTTAATGCAGACCCACTAGGTTTTCCAGTATTAGTGGACCCTACCTGTTTATTTTGTAGACTACTAACTTTAACCCACTTACCACCAATATTCTTCAAATTGCCACGTGAATCACTTGGCCCATTTACACTAGGCCCATCTTCAGGGTAATTGAATTCAAGACATTTACCTTTACAAACAACTGTTAGTCTGTCTTTGTCATTCTTCCATATATACAACTGCCTTCTTATTGCCACAGCATGAGCATAAACTAACTTTCTAACAGTCTCTTTATCAGGAAAATTCCTGCCTACATAAAAAGGTTTAGTGTTGTCCACAACTCCCCCTTTCTCATGTTCTTTCCTTAACTTTCTCAAAGCCTTTTTTCTTCTGCCCTCTAACTCTGTATCACTTTCACTGGCACTATCAAAGTCATCAAGATCGACACATTCTGGAACAAAGTCCTCAATAGGAATTTCAGTGTTTCCTTTATTACATCCACTCCACTCAACATCTTTGTCTGTATGTTCATAGAAATCCTTCATGTCAACCTCTACTTCATTCATTATATTCTCCTCATCAACCCAATCACTATCTTCACTATCACTGCTAACTTCCATATCACTACTAACATCCTTATCAATATCACTATCTTCATCATTTTCCATCTCCACATATTTCTCTTTTATGCTATCATCATTTCCTAGATTATCTAGCATAAGTGTATTAGTATTAGCCTCACTTTCATCTCCCATAAGTAGCAATGGTAACCTGCTACTCTTCTTAGCAGCCCTTTTGTTAACTGTGCCTATGTTACTAGTCTCTATGTTACTAGTCATAGGGGTACTTTCCTCAAACACAACCTCTAAATCAGTATTCTCATGCTCACAATATATCTCAATCAATTTGTGATTTGTTGTCTGACTAATCAAGTTGAGAACATCTTGATCATTTCTTAGTTCTTTTAACCCAAAATCTAAATTGCTATCAGGTATTTTGTAGTGATAGTAGATACCAGACCTTTTCTTATAACCTAAGATTTCAAGCATGTCATTCAAATCAACAATTGAAAACAAATCAACATCAACCTGATCGAAGAAGTTAAATGTGCCATCCTTGTATTTTCTAATGGGAGAATCACTAAACTTGCCCCCATGATGAATCTTCAAGCTAAAATAGTTTGGATAATCACCTGATCCATATGTTCAAAAAAAACATTAGGGTTTACAAATTAGGGATTATTAAGATTCAAACAATAATTATGTTTACAGGATGTATTTGAACTTACGATATGCATGTTCTTCATCTACATCTTCTTCATAAGTGCGAATGCGCCACTCACAGACCACCATCACAAATTTTGGAACCTTTTCAAATCTGAGATTATATGATTTTGGGAATCGATGAAACGATTTTGATAACTGAAAGGTTTTTTGGATTGAACTGTGTGTTTTTAATGTTGGATGGAACAAGTGAGTAGTTGAAAAAACAATTAAAGAAGAGGGAAAGAGAAGAGGGGAGGGGTGGGAAAGAAAAGGACGAAAATACCCCTGAAGTGGGGCCCAAAAAACTGGATATTTAACGAAGTTAGTGACGAGGGATGTATTTCGGCAAACGTTTGCCTAACGAGTGGTGTAAACTGCTAATAGTTTCGATCAGGGATGTATTTCGTGAGAAACATGAAACCACAAGGATGTATTTTGCAGTTTACTCCTTTTTTAATACTTAGACCATTAACCCATTTACCCCATTAGCCCATTTAGTCAACCATAACATAAGAGTGATGATTTGCACACTCAAATTATGTGTATCTTGACATTTATACCCTTACATTAATTAGTGGAGTGTGTAAATATTAAGGGTATAATAGGCATAACACAAATATTTGAAGTGTGCCAATAAATTTGAAGAGTGTGCAAATCATCTCCCATAACGTAACCAACCCAAAACAAGCCAAAAAAACCCGGCCAAACATTTAAATTTACAAAATAGCCCCTCAAACTATGTATCAAATTACGAAAACTACTCTCACTTTTACGCTATTTACAAATTCGACCCGATAAACTTGACCCGCCGCAGCGAAAGTTACGAAAACTACTCTCACTTTTACGCTATTTACAAATTCGACCCGATAAACTTGACCCGCCGCAGCGAAGCACGGGTGTC
>BQNB010185950.1:0-12171 GCA_026074375.1 Tanacetum coccineum
AACATATGAAATAAGAAACTAAACGATTTTAGATTATTTTTTTATTACTCGTATATGTTAGACGCATAAATTATTGGCCCAAGCCATTGTGGGCTTGAGGTCCATTAGATCTAGGGTTTAGTAGCTTATTCTCAAAGCTATGTTCTATTATAAATAGACATGCTTTGTTATGTAATGAAATGAATCCAATCAATATCAATTTCTATTATCTTTCATGGTATTAGAGCTTTAGGTAAGATCCACCAATAAAAATTGCTATCCTCCGGTCATCGGCTACTTGTCGGTGATCCGGAGGGATCTCGTTTTTTTACGTCATGGCTTATTTTGCCTTTAGGAGGGAGCGGCAATTTGTTGGACAACTTTTGTTGTCAACGACAATGATCTTCGACAACGAAAACAATTAGATGAGAAAAAAGGGTTGATCTACGCAACTCAACAATTTTTTTTGTGTTTTGACGGCTAGGGTTTAGGGTTTATGCATTGAATACGAAAAGTAAAATCCTAAATTAATAAAAACAATAAAGCGGAAAAAAACGAGATCCCTCCGGATCACCGAAAAGTAGCCGATGACCGGAGGATAGCAATTTTTATTGGTGGATCTTACCTAGAGCTGTGATACCATGAAAGATAATAGAAATTGATATTGATTGGATTTATTTTATTACATAACAAAGCATGTCTATTTATAATAGAACATAGCTTTGGGAATAAGCTACTAAACCCTAGATCTAATGGACCTTAAGCCCACAATGGCTTGGGCCAATAATTTATGCGTCTAACAAACATAAGGTCAGGGAAACAAGATAGCTCCAACATGCTCACAGTCGTACACAACAATGACATGTCACTACCCTGACACACGCCTTACTTAAAGAATACTACCTCTAGGCAGGCATCCCAACTTTACTATTTCAATACTTTTACCCTTTTAGTATAATACACTTTATACATTGTAACTTGGAAATAATGTACAACATTCAAGTTTAACATAGATAATGAAAAATCTCCTTGTTACTCTTACATTTATATTATATGTTCGAAACATATTATGTGTACATGCACAATGTTACACTCGTCGACAACTGGCCAGGCTCTAATACCTGCCTTTCGTATCCTCAAAGTCATTTCACAATCACATAATTGATTAATGAAAGACTGTCAAGACGAACTTTGGCAATACATAGACAATTTGTATGTACACACGTTCCATATAAGAGAAACTTGGAATAGTTAAACTGACTACAAACTGCATATTGGTACATGTACGTACACGAAGAACATAAACTTGAGGGGTAGTTAGCCACATTTATTTGATCATTAGACGTACTAGTTATCACAAAAACTTAGGGAGCTCAAAAATCGACATGAGCCTATACGCTTCATTTTGTCCTTAAAAAAGGGGGGACGAATGTGACTAAACACTCTTGAAGAGTTATATTATCGCCTCATGAACACTTGAGGCACCATTTCTTCAGCCAACCACGTCCTGATGCACTGTTATTTTCCAGCGCTTGAAAGCTTAAAAAGTTAACAGTCAAGCTAATACATCCTAACAATTTCTTACAAATGTCGTATGGACTTGTGATAACCAAACAAACAAACAGACACATTCTATAACGCATGTGAGTTTATAAGATGAACATCGTTTACCATGCAAAATTGCCATGAAACAAAAACACATTCCATAATGCCTGATAGGTTTATGCAAAACATAAAATATTTAACAAACTTCCAGGAATTTTACAATAAAAGTCAAAGACACTACCCAACTAATTCAAGATCCTCATCAGTAAGAGGACGAGATCGATTGAAAGGCTCAAACAAAAATCTTGAAAAATAAACGCCTCATAAGCACTGGAGGAACCGCATTGACCAAGTACACAAAACCTGAGAAAACCAAATTTTCATCATAAGGTAAACGCATCAGCCAGTCATATATGTCCTGCAAACCTCATAAACATTTGAGGATCAACAATAATGACCATGCACGCTAATGCCCTGAACGTACATTTCTTAGCAAGTGAAAAGTCTACGAAACACTTCAAAATCCAAAGTCATGATGCCTGATAGGCTCAAACAAACACAAACACATATTCCAGTCACACTTGACAGGCTTATGGAAACCAAAACTATGTAACGTCTGAACGACTTACAAAACAAGAATACTTAGCATATTCTAAAAACGCATACCAGATTTACATAAAATAATCATGGACATTAATAATTGTGCAAACATACAACAAGACTGATGAAAATAAAAATATATACAAAAACTCATAAACAATTGAGTGAGGTCAGGCGAACCACCCGGACAATACATCTTTATAATGCCTGAAAACGCTTAAAAGAGGTCGAGTTATTACCGACTCGACCATCTTTACCAGATACGCTTTGATCACTCTATGGAAAACGTAGAGGGGGGGGGGTGAATACGTTTCTGTTTAAAATCTTAAAACTTTTATATCAAATACCCGATCAAACTTGACAAGTGCGATATGATGAAAACTAATCCGAATTATTGTCTATGACATATTATCGAAATTAAGTCAGTTTGTCACATGATGATAGAGTGATAATTTTATATGATATTTTTTTTGGGTTACATATTAACCCTAAAATCAAATGACATAAAATGGCTAAAAAATGTGCTTATAATTATTAATTTCTCTATTAAGTAGTAAAGTGGTTATCAGCTTAAAATGCTAGATTACAAAATAACCCGGTAAATAATTATTACATCAAAAACATAAAGTAACAAAGCATAAGGATGAAGTTCCCTTCACAGCCCAGTACGACCATCATGATACTTACAAAGCGTAGACAATAAGCAAAATAACAAGCATACCCAAAAGGAAATTGATAAGCCGCATGATAGAGTAATTAATTCCTTTATAACTAATACGAACAAAGTACTACTTCTTAAAACCATATTCGGTAATATTTCAATGAAAGCGGATATCAAACTTGGGCTGGGTGTGGACAAAGGGAGGGAGGGCCCAAATACATCCACCGGTAAAAAAAATCATATAAAATCCTGAAGTAACAATTGGAGATAAGAGACCAAACTCGAGTATAGGGGGAGGCAAGCTCGACCCTTCATCGTCAACATGTTCATGTACAAAATACCCTTCCTGTCATCCAAGAAACCACCACACAGACATGGTGTTTTTTCGTACATACCATACATCTTCATCATCATCTAGTGTACCACCGCAAAATAAGAACACGCCCCGCAAGACAATTAGACTTGTTTTGCTAATGGAATGGTAACATTATATGAGGGTGCACGTCATTGAAAATAGTGTACATGTTACACAAGATATTGTCTTGCAATTGGTGAACGTCACCTACCTATTGAATCTATCATTGCTAGCAGATCAACTAATGTGATGGTGGAACCTCAATGAGGATCTTAGCCTTTTGTAAAATTAATTATTTTATATTATAAATAAGGGTAGATAATTTTAAAAGGATAGTTATTGAAAATACTAAATTGAACTTTGTAATTTATATTAATGACATTTATGCAACACAAACTGTAAATAAAAGTTTGTTTCCTTTCTTTGTTAGAGGAAGGCAAACTAAGTCTTCTTTCCTTGTAAGAAAAAAGACTTATTCCTATCTTTTCTACTTGTATGAGAAAGCTATAATAGGAACACTTGAATTTTCCAATCCTAATCAAACTCTAAGCACACTTACTCGAGAAATCGTATTGTCTTGTAAAAGTCAAACGGTTAAGTACGGTTGCACATCTTATTTGGATGACTAGATAACATGTTTTATATAGCCACCAAAATGATACACCTTGAAGGGTCAAGACATAGTATGAGTTTTAATAATTAGAAATGAAAATCTCAATAACAAAAGAGAAAAGGGAATTAATAGCATGTTTTCTAGTAGTTTTCCTTAACTCGATGTTTTTCCTAAGATTCTACACACCCTTGAGGTAATGTAGAAGGAGGAATTTCATGCAAAACTTTCAAGTTAGTAAAACTTGATGCATTTCATTAAATATATAAGTACATGTTTACTAGTCCGTGAGGCTCACATTAGTGATAATGTGCAGATATTCAAAGAGTAAAAAAGTAAATAAATTGCTACTTGCACTTCATTGGTATAAACACACATTTAATGTTATCTTATCCAGTGGGAGCATTGCATTTTACTACTGATATAGACGCACATATAATGTTGTCTAAATTCAGTGAGAGTGTAACACCCCTAAAATCAGACTTGCAGTGGAATGGTAACATTAGGGTGCCACGTCATAGTACAATACACAAGATATAGGAAACGACCTCAAAGGGGGCGTTTTAAATAAGTTACATTCGATGCATTTAAAATATCAGAGTTTTAGTTTTGGTCCCAGCACTTAAAAGTTTTAAACAAAGACACAGTTCAAAAGATGACATAAGTTTAGAGAAATAAGTTTAACAGTTTGCATCGAATAAAGGAAAGCACATAATCCGTCTTCATGATATCCAAGCGGGCTCCCATATAGAAATTACACATTATTACCTGAGATTAAAACATGCAAAAACATCAACACAATGATTGAGTGAATTCATAGGTTTAGTAGTAATAATTTCATGGAAAACAAGATTTAAGTATTTGTAGACAAGAGAAACAGATTCACCAAGTCTAAAGGAAATATACATTATTGCCCTAAGCTCATGACACCGAACCTTAACATGTAATGAAATGTAATCAAACCAGTACTCGAGGTTTGTGCCCCAAAACAGATACAGATGCTGCCAAACATCCTACGAAATATCTCAAATGTTAAATGCGTCAATGGTTATCTAGAAACCACAGCCCAGACGGGGATTGTCAGTCCCGATAGATCTATCCACAACACTCGCGTTTACTACCCATAGTAATTAACGGCTCATGATGAAAGGGGACTTAAATGGCAAAGTAGGTACTTAGGCAATAATAGAGTCAGGAAATAGCATACAGTTTCAAAAGTACTTGTGTCCAATATGTAAATCAAGCATGTAATCTCACCCCATAGAGTTTGCAAACAATTTGGTAATAAAAGGGGCTATGAACTCACCGAAAGTAAAAGAAAGTCAGAAGTAATGAGATCGTCGACCGAGCAAGAGTCTCTAAGGATCACCTAAAAGATGTGGTGCGTCTTAGAACGGTAAAGTATAAATCGATACGTAAAAATAATTATGTGTTCATGAGGTGTGTGTCCAAAATAAGCATGACATTGCACTAGCATTTTCAAAAAAAAATTCACTCAAAAACTCAAGTCTAACCTGACCTTATATTGATTAAGACATGTGTTAAAATTTACCCCTTAACTCCCATTTTATCAACGTTAATCTATACGTTTTAAATTTCAAGTGTATACGTAAATTTCCCAATTTTTGAAATTTATCCGACTACCCGAACCTGTACCTCCTAATCCGTAAATGATAAAAATACAAAGCTTTCACCCCTGGAAAGCATTTTAAGTCTAGTTTTCAGAAATGCAAGGCTTACTTTCTCAAAAGTTTAAGAACCATGTGAAAAGACTGATTTACCCTGGTTACCCAAAATAGAAAGTTTTCAGATTTTTAACCCTTCATGGAAACGGACATAAATCCCAATCTATGATAGCAATTAAAGTGAGTCCAAAGGGAGGTGTTATATATATATGTGTGTCTACTACAGGGATCAACTTTTTATTCCAACAATTTAGTGTAAAAAAATATGGACTTATACTCGTTTTCCCACAGTGGTCCAAATTTGACTATTTTAGTAAATCGGCCATATCTCACTCATCCGAAGGAGATACGGCTCTATCCAATTCACCACATACTCTACAAATGTTTGTATACCTCTATAATGATTTGTCCAGTAGTCCACAAGCCAAAAATATTTCTTAATAAGTCCAACAATTTGCTGACCTGAAACAGTCTATAATTTCCCTTTATCAACACACACTCTTATAAGTTTTGACCTCACCAAAAGTCAATACAATGTCATACTTGATTGGCACACCTCTTAATATCATAAAAATACATATTTTACAGTAGGTAAAAAAATCAATAGTAATTTTAACAAGAGAAGATGAAGAAAATAAAAATGGAGCTTACAAAAATAAAGGTAACTAGTGAAAACCAATACAACCTCTACTCCTTTTTCTAGCTTATAAACAAATCAACAACTTCCAAAATAAACTTAACCCAACAAAATCTCAGCCCTTAGATACCATATTACCCAAGTGAAATGACCATTTATAACCCTAGAACACTTCTTGCAAGGTTCTTCCAAGAATAACCAAAACCACTAGTAAAGATACAACACATAAACCACCAACATCAACCATAATAACACCACTACTCCAAGAATTTACCCTTCATTATAACACTTCAAAATAGCCCCTTAACTTATTAAATTAAAGATTTCTTGGTCTTCAAAGGTAGGCCTTAATATAAGGAACAAGATTGTGCAAGAGTTTTAAGTGATTGGTGTAGAAAATTTTGATGAAATTTGTGTTTGTGTGTGATGGTGTACGGCAAACAAAGGGAACAAGAGGAGGAAATGTCAAGTTTTTTTTATTATTATGAATAATAACTAGAAATGGTGGTTTTATGTAAACTTAGCATGCATTTAGCTAAGACATGTGTCTTAGACACATCATAATGAAATGCCACACCACCCTTGAGGTGGCTTTATCACCAATTTAGTTTTTATTATTGATAACTTTAGCATTTAGGGTATAAATTTTAAGATAGGTAGGTAGTTTTGAGGCTAACGGGTATTGACATAAAATATAACGAAAGTTAAGGCGGAATCACGAAGTAAAAACGAACAAGATAAAAATAGTTCTACATTAAACGGGACACTTTTCTAAAATAGTAAATTACGTAGAGCGCGTAGACTAATATTTAGTCTAAAGCCGGGTTCATTTTTAATAAATGTTTTATTACGAACGCGAGACAACCTATTCGGTTAATCGAAAAATAAATTTTACTCCAAAGTAAATTAAATAAATAATGTATGGATTAAAATAATGACTTGAAATTTACAAGGTATATAATGGGAATATTTAACTACATGGGACACGTAGACAGAAGAAAGTTTAAAATACGACTTAAACTTAGATAGGATCACGAAACTAGTCGAATCGGGTAAAAGTACAAATACAATTTTTTTTACTTAACGGTAAAATAAGAATAAATTATAATAAATTTATTTACCAAAAAATACGAATTCTCATAGTCGATCCCCCTAAGGGAACTCTGGTCCCTAGAGTTCAATTGGCGACTGCAGACGAGGTGGATGAAAAGAGATGCGGTTACTAGCAATACATACACATATACACAAAATTTCGATTTTTGGAAACATGAGTAGAAGATAGGTTTCGAAAAAAAAATTCAAGGTGACTACTTTCAGCATGGCATGGTCCTTCCTGAATTATACATAGGTGATCAAGTTATGTAAAATTAAGGACAAACGATGGCATGCTCATTTTCGTCAATATAATGTTACGTAAAAACTAGTATCAAATGGTTTTATAATGAAGTAACATAGTTTATAGAATGATTGCGAAAACATTTATTGTAGCCCAAAGATTTATAAAATAACAAAATAGTCCATTCCTACCATTTTCTCAAAACTTCCTAATCGGGTCGGTAGCAAGTCAAATTTGAACATGCGATTAAGCAAGGTTAAGTGCAACTACGCGAAATGGTGAAGGTGTAATAACTTTTCCCCTTCGATTAATCCTACATCATATCTAGCTTTGTCTAAGGAGGCGGGGTAATATCGGTAATAAAATGTAATACAAAATACGCGAAACTGCTTCAGCACCCGAATTAAATAAAATATGGCGTAAGGATTATTAACTACTTTAGCCAACCACGTCCTGATGCACTGTTATTTTCCAGCGCTTGAAAGCTTAAAAAGTTAATAGTCAAGCTAATACATCCTAACAATTTCTTACAAATGTCGTATGGACTTGTGATAACCAACCAAACAAACAAACACATTCTATAACGCATGTGAGTTTATAAGATGAACATCGTTTACCATGCAAAATTGCCATGAAACAAAAACACATTCCATAATGCCTGATAGGTTTATGCAAAACATAAAATATTTAACAAACTTCCAGGAATTTTACAATAAAAGTCAAAGACACTACCCAACTAATTCAAGATCCTCATCAGTAAGAGGACGAGATCGATTGAAAGGCTCAAACAAAAATCCTTTGAAAATAAACGCTCATTAAGCTGGAGGAATCGCGCATTGGACCATAAGTTAACAAAAACATGAGAAAACCAAAGTTTCATATAAGGTAAACGCAAAGCCAGTCATATATGTCTGCAAACTATCACATTGGAGGATATAACAATAATGACCATGCACGCTAATGCCCTGAACGTACATTTCTTAGCAAGTGAAAAGTCTACGAAACACTTCAAAATCCAAAGTCATGATGCCTGATAGGCTCAAACAAACACAAACACATATTCCAGTCACACTTGACAGGCTTATGGAAACCAAAACTATGTAACGTCTGAACGACTTACAAAATAAGAATACTTAGCATATTCTAAAAACGCATACCAGATTTACATAAAATAATCATGGACATTAATAATTGTGCAAACATACAACAAGACTGATGAAAATAAAAATATATACAAAAACTCATAAACAATTGAGTGAGGTCAGGCGAACCACCCGGACAATACATCTTTATAATGCCTGAAAATGCTTAAAAGAGGTCGAGTTATTACCGACTCGACCATCTTCACCAGATACGCTTTGATCACTCTGTGGAAAACATAGGGGGGGGGGGTGAATACGTTTCCGTTTAAAATCTTAAAACTTTTATATCAAATACCCGATCAAACTTGACGTGATATGAAAACTACCAATTATAGTCTATGACTATATCGAATAAGCAAGTTGTCACATGATGAGGTGTAATTTTATATATATTTTTTGGGTCATTTAACCCCTATAATCATGCAAAAATGCTTAAAATATGTGCTTAATTGTTTCTTTTTGGGTAAAGGGTTTCCCCGGTAAATATTATTACACCAAAAAACATTAAAGTACAAAAGATGAGGGTGAAGTCCCTCACCCCAGTCCCATCAGGATACTTACAAGCTAACAATAGCAAATAACCAAGCTACCAAAAAGAATGACAGACCATCCTTTATAACTAAGACAACAAACTACTTCTTACCACGAATATTCAAGCGGATATCAAACTGGTCACAAAAGGCCCAAACATCCACCGGTAAATCATAAATCTGAGTATCATAGCCGTCATAGTAATCCAGGTCGTCTTCCATGTCATCCAAGAAGCCACCACCAGACATGGTGTCCGACATACAAACTTCTTCATCATCATCATTGTAACACCCCCAAAATCAGACTTGCAGCGGAATGGTAACATTAGGGTGCCACGTCATAGTACAATACACAAGATATAGGAAACGACCTCAAAGGGGACATTTTAAATAAGTTACATTCGATGCATTTAAATATCAGAGTTTTAGTTTTGGTCCCAGCACTTAAAAGTTTTAAACAATGACACAGTTCAAAAGATGACATAAGTTTAGAGAAATAAGTTTAACAGTTTGCATCGAATAAAGGAAAACACAGAATCCGTCTTCATGATATCCAAGCGGGCTCCCATCCAGAAATTACACATTATTACCTGAGATTAAAACATGCAAAAACGTCAACACAATGATTGAGTGAATTCATAGGTTTAGTAGTAATAATTTCATGGACCATAAGATTTAAGTATTTGTAGACAAGAGAAACAGATTCACCAAGTCTAAAAGAAATATACATTATTGCCCTAAGCTCATGACACCGAACTTTAACATGTAATGAAATGTAATCAAACCAGTACTCGAGGTTTGTGTCCCAAAACAGATACAGATGCTGCCAAACATCCTATGAAATATCTCAAATGTTAAATGCGTCAATGGTTATCTAGAAACCATAGCTAAAACGGGGATTGTCAGTCCCGATAGATCTATCAACAACACTCGTGTTTACTACCCATAGTAATTAATGGCTCATGATGAAAGGGGACTTAAATGGCAAAGTAGGTACTTAGGAAATAATAGAGTAAGGAAACAGCATACAGTTTCAAAAGTACTTGTGTTCAATATGTAAATCAAGCATGTAATCTCACCCCATAGAGTTTGCAAACAATTTGGTAATAAAAGGGGCTATGAACTCACCAAAAGTAAAAGAAAGTCAAAAGTAATGAGATCGTCAACCGAGCAAGAGTATCTAAGGATCACCTAAAAGATGTGGTGCGTCTTAGAACGGTAAAGTATAAATCGATACGTAAAAATAATTATGTGTTCATGAGGTGTGTGTCCAAAATAAGCATGACATTGCACTAGCATTTTCAAAGAAATTTTCACTCAAAAACTCAAGTCTAACATGACCTTATATTGATTAAGACATGTGTTAAAATTTACAACTTAACTCCCATTTTATCAACGCTAAACTATACATTTTAAATTTCAAGTGTATACGTAAATTTCTTAATTTCTGAAATTTACTCGACTACCCGAACCTCTAGCTCCTAATCCGTAAATGATAAAAATACAAAGCTTTCACCCCTGGAAAGCATTTTAAGTCTAGTTTTCAGAAATGCAGGGCTTACTTTCTCAAAACTTTCAGAACCATGTGAAAAGACTGATTTACCTTGGTTACCCAAAACAGAAAGTTTCCAGATTTTTAACCCTTCACGGAAACGGCCATAAATCCTAATCTATGATAGCAGTTAAAGTGAGGCCAAAGGGAGGTGTTATATATATGTGTCTACTACAGGGATCAACTTTTTATTCCAACAATTTAGTGTAAAAAATATGGAATTATACTCGTTTTCCCAACAATGGTCCAGATTTGACTATTTTTAGTAAATCGGCCATATCTGACTCATTCGAAGGAGATACGGCTCTATTCAATTCACCACATAATCTACAAATGTTTGTCTACCGTTATAATGATTTGTACAGTAGTCCACAAGCCAAAAATATTTCGTAATAAGCCCAACAAGTTGCTGACCTGAAACAGTCTCTAATTTCCCTTTATAAACACACACTCTCATAAGTTTTGACCTCACCAAAAGTCAATACAATGTCATACTTGATTGTCACACCTCTTAATATCATCAAAATACATATTTTACAGTAGGTAAACAAATCAATAGTAATTTTAACAAGAGAAGATGAAGAAAATAAAAAATGGAGCTTACAAAAATAAAGGTAACTAGTGAAAACCAATACAACCTCTACTCCAGGTAACTAGTGAAAACCAATACAACCTCTACTCCTTTTTCTAGCTTATAAACAAATCAACAACCTCCAAAATAAACTCAACCCAACAAAATCTTAGCCCTTAGACACCATATTACCCCAGTGAAATGACCATTTATAACCCTATAACACTTCTTGCAAGGTTCTTCCAAGAACAACCAAAACCACTAGTAAAGATACAACACATAAACCACCAACATCAACCATAATAACACCAATACTCCAAGAATTTACCCTTCATTATAACACTTCAAAACAGCTCCTTAACTTATTAAATTAAAGATTTTTTGGTCTTCAAAGGTATGCCTTTATATAAGGAACAAGATTGTGCAAGAGTTTTAAGTGATTGGTGTAGAAAATTTTGATGAAATTTGTGTTTGTGTGTGATGGTGTACGACAAACAAAGGAAACAAGAAGAGGAAATGTCAAGTTTTTTTTATTATTGTGAATAATAACTAGAAATGGTGGTTTTATGTAAACTTAGCATGCATTTCATGCATTTAGCTAAGACATGTGTCTTAGACACATCATAATGAAATGCCACGCCACCCTTGAGGTGGCTTTATCACCAATTTAGTTTTTACTATTGATAACTTTAGCATTTAGGGTATAAATTTTAAGATATGTAGGTAGTTTTGAGGCTAACGGGTATTGACATAAAATATAACGAAAGTTAAGGCGGAATCACGAAGTAAAAACGAACAAGATAAAAATAGTTCTACATTAAACGGGATACTTTTCTAAAATAGTAAATTACGTAAGTCGGGTTTATTTTTAATAAATGTTTTATTACGAACGCGAGACAACCTATTCGGTTAATCGAAAAATAAATTTTACTCCAAAGTAAATTAAATAAATAATGTATGGATTAAAA
>BQNB010185951.1:0-12171 GCA_026074375.1 Tanacetum coccineum
ACCACCACCCAATCTCCCACTTAACGACCAACGCTCCGAAGCCGAAACGTTATTCAGCCTCTCCAAACAAACAAACAAACTCTTCTCCAAGCTCTGCCACGTGTTACACCACTCTCAGCGCGTGGAGTCACGCGCCATGTCAGCAGCTATCCTGTTACGCAAGCAGCTCGACTTACTCATCTGGAACGAGAAGCTATCCCCTAACACTAAACACTCAATCAAATCAGTTTTAATTAAGGTTTTACTATATAAGTAAAGAAAAAGTTAAAAAAGTAGTATATTGAAGAAACTGTGTGATACGGTTAGTGCGAAACGAGTGGGACGAGCTCTTGCCGTTTATGTTTGAGTGAGGATTTGTTGCTTCAGTTGATATTTGCGCAATTGGCGCAGTTTATAGCGCGAATTTGCACGGGGTGTTTAGGGAGTGGGAGTGTGGATGTGAGGATTGCGGCTTTAAGTGGAGTTGTGAATTTTGTTCAGTGTTTAGGGGTGAGCCGGGAGGCAGTTGGTGGAGGTGGTTGGGAGTATGTTGCAGAAGATTGTGGAGGCCGAGAGTTTGGAGGAGGGGACGAGGCATTTGGCGATTGAGTTTGTGATTACGTTGGCCGAGGCTAGGGAGCGAGCACCTGGGATGATGAGGAAGCTGCCGCAGTTTATTACTAGGTTGTTTGGGATTTTGATGAAGATGTTGTTGGATATTGAGGATGAAGCTGCGTGGCATACACCAGAGAATGAGGATGAGGCTGCGGGGGAGTCGAGTAATTATAGTGTTTATTGCGTTAGGTGGGAATACGATTGTTCCTGTTGCGTCTGAGCAGTTGCCGGCTTATTTGGCTGCTCCTGAGTGGCAGAAACATCATGCTGCACTTATTGCTCTTGCACAAATAGCCGAGGGATGCTCAAAGGTACTATAAATATTGTTGTGATTTTAGTCGAGTTTGATTAGCTAAAACAATTTAGCTGCATATTGTTCTATGTGGTTGTGTTTTATGGATGATTGTGATGACGTCGGTGATGATAAATTTTTTGGAACAAGTGGTGTCCATGGTTTTGAATTCGTTCCAAGATCCTCACCCACTAATGCAATCGGCCAATTGGCAACAGATTTAGGTCCAGACTTGCAACTTCAGTTTCACCAAAGAGTGTTGCCAGCTCTAGCTGGTGCCATGGACGACTTTCATAATCCACGAGTTCAGGTTACTAGTGTTATTTCAGCGTATGTATGTTAGGCTGTTGTTAGTCATACAAGTATGTATGGAGATGATAGAACTCACATATAGATGTAGGTACAGTGTTGTATGTATTTTCATATTGGGTGCAAACGCAAATTCTATATGCGGTTTATGCCTTCCGTGGATTTTGTTTGCTACTACTTGGTATCCTAAGATTGAGTATTTATCTTATTGCTTGTGCTTTAAGTAATTTCTTGATTAGATATGTCGAGCTAGCCATAGAGGAACATGTGGATTTTAATGGGCCAAGTTTCAATAAATGTTGACGATCCAACGATGCATATCTGCTTTGTAATGCACCTTAAATGAGGAATCTAAATGTCTTTTAAATACTTTCTTACATAAGAGACACTCTACTTACATCCTGACATGCGAGGTATACTATGGATTTGCTCATAAAACGACAAACTTGTTCTTACTTAATGGGCCAGTTTTGATAAGTATTTATAGCTTACTAACGAAACTAACAATTAGATTTTATGATACACTTAGACGAGTGGAGGTCGTAGTCGATTTTAATAAGTATTTATTAGACAACACAAATCACAACCTGAATTGAGAGAAACCAATTAAAAACCACAAAAAACAGCGACGGTGTGTTTAGTTGAAAGAAATGTTCCCTGCCTTTCTATTAAAAACCACAAAAACAACCTGATGTGTCATAATAACCAGGAATCCATTGAATCTTATCACCACAACGATATTCATGTACATTTTTCTGAATCAGTCATACCTATTCTTACTAACCCACAATCTTTTTCTGTGGGTTGATCGTATTCCTTTTAAATCTTTAGTATGATACTCGTGATCTTGGTAAACTTTTGCCAGCCAAGAACGATTGAAATAGAAGAAACCCTCGTTGAGGCTGCAACAAAGGGACTTCATGACCGGCTCCCCTCACCGTTGCAAAGGTTAGTCCATTATATACTTCACTCCATCCTCCTACCTGTTATTAACACCAAATATTGTATTTTGTCTCTTCGGTTAGAAAATAAGACTTTAAATATCAAGATTTTATATACCTGGCCTTTTATGTACCATGGGTATTAACCGTCAGATTAAGATGGCTAAGTGAAAACCTTGTTGAGGTAACTGGTACAACTGAATCTGTGTCATCGCTGCGTTGCAACATACAGTTAAGAGATATTTAAAGGTCAAAGCGGGTTATTTTTTAGTACTCGGTGGAAACGGGATGGGTTGGTTGGACCCTAAAGCATTTCTTCTTAACAAAGTGTGTATAGTTAATGTGGTAAGCGTGATTACAAAAAACAATAACATTAGTAATCTTAATTTTAAGAGTAAACTACAAAATACAACTTTCTCACATAATACATCTCTGTCAGAAACTATTGGCAGTATACATCCTTCGTTAGGCAAACGTTTGCCACAATACATCCATCCCTGAGGACAAACGATGCAAATATTTTTCCGTTATCTTCTCACGAGGGCTGTATTGTGTAAAAAAACCACAGAGATGTATTTTGCAAATATATTTTTTTTTTTTGTAATTTTTGTAATTTTTTTTTTTTAATTTTTAATTTTTTTAATTATTAATAATAATATTATTATTATGATTATTATCGGCCAATATTTTATTTTTGTATATTATTAATAAAAAAAATTATCAGTTTGGTAGTTTTTTCGTTTTTTGTCCGTTTTTCTCCGACGTTATTATACGTTTTCGTACGTTTTCATACGCTTTCATGCTTTTTTTCTTTATACATGTTTTTCGTTTCTTGTCCGGTTTTCTCGACGTGAATTATAAGTTTTTAATACTAAAGCATTTCTTCTTAACAAAGTGTGTATAGTTAATGTGGTAAGCATGATTACAAAAAAACAATAACATTTGTAATCTTAATCTTAAATAAAACAATTTAGGAAGTTGTATATTAACCCATTAAACGGGTCATAATTGTCATCTCTAATAATTGACCAAAGCATTCGAGTTTAGAAGTTTACCTAAACACCCATATTTTATAACCAGGAGCGATTAATTCTTTGTAAGTTGGTAGCTTTAAAAACTCGGAATCCTTCCAATTTTCCAAAAGTCCATCACTGCAAAAAGAATTAAGAAATAAAATCATTAACATCCATCATATATCACTTCATAAACAATATAAAGAATCAACCTGCAAGCAGTCCACTTATACGGAATCCCAGTGTAATTTGCGTGCATTGTATGTTGTACATCAGGTCGGTAATAATACTTTACTGCATTCCTTTCAATGCAAGGATCATACCACGTACAAGACTGTTCTTGAGTCTTTTAGAAGTATAATTACCGGATGTTCTGTGACAAGAAGGTGTGTAAATATTGTACTGATCATGGATTTGCTTGGCTAACTGAGGAACATAATGACCTGCAAAAAAATATATATTGATTTTTGACTATTTATAATGGAGAATGGTATTTTTGGGAAAAGTTATAAAAAGACCTGCATAACTATATATTTAGTAGCTTTTCCTCACTTTCGTGCAACTCATCCTGCAGGCATAAAGGTTCGTGCATACTGTCCTGTTGGTAAGAGCGAGAAGGGCAAGTTAGCATCAAGTATTTCAGTCAAGTCAATAGAACTTTATACAAAGTAAGTAACTCTAATACATACTACTCTGTACGTATGTTGTTACTAGTAAGAGTGTTTTATAAAAATAAATAAATAGTAGTCGAACTGAGAGATATCGGTTGTCGTTTTTTGAATTTTTTTAGATATTCCTCGATGCCTTACACACTTCCCAAGCTAGATATGGCAGCTGTTCCTGATTTCTCGGGTGGGGCCATGGAAAATTATGGGTTGATCACCTATCGTGAAGCTGAGCTGCTCCATGATGATTTGCATTCAGCAGCAGCAAACACACAAAGAGTAGGACATCTCTATATTCTGCGATATGGTCAAGACATTAATTCTCTTATCATTTTTATCTGATCGACCTTCTTTTCATGTCAGCTTTCTATTGTTGTAACACATGAAGATGGGCACCAATGATTTGGAAACTTAGTAACATTGGAATGGTGGACCCATCTATGGCTCAACGAGGGTTTTGCAACATGGGTAAGCTCTTACTATTACATAAGACAAATATTTGGGTGTCACATATCTTACTAAGATATATGATAATCTAGGTAAGCTATTTAGTACCTGATAGCTTCTTTCCGGAATGGAAAATTTAGACAAAGTTCCTTGAAGAGACAGCTGGTGGTCTGCTTCTTAAGTCCAATTTTTATCTATTGAATCTGTGCATTCTGTTTGGTAGTGTGTATCAACTTTTTTTCCCAGGTTCTGAGTGTGCTAAAGCGAATTAGAGATGAGGAATGCTTGTTGTTGGGCCTGGACCCCAAATATGCTCGTGATTAGGTGAGTTGCTTGTGATTTCCGTGGGTTTTGGCCATATATATAGAATAGCAATGCACACTGATTAGTGATATACGAGTAATGGAAAAGTTATGCTTACAATCTCGTAAATGTTTTGTTTAAACTTCTATACGATTAGTGATATAATGTAAGTTTAGTATTCATTTTAACACACATTATTAATAAAACAAGATGGTGTTTCGGGGTCCACCTGACCATAATGAAATAATCTTTTTTGGACCTGTTTTTCACCCGTTTCGTTCTCGCTATCTGTAGTTTTGAAATTTGGAGTGCAGGTGGGTACACTGAGTTACATGTCTCTTGAGGCATTCATAGTCAACGAAACGGATGGCAGATGAAAACATAATGTGGTCGTCCATCAGGTATATGGTCACTTGGTTATATACTTGAATTAACAGTTCTTTCATGTTTGTTCTATAGCCGTACGCTGATGAGCCTTGGAATATTGGCCTCGTTACATATATCCAAAGTCTATCTAATATGACCACTCAATCTGACAAACTTGGCCTCCAGGTATATCTTTTATCCTCCAATGTTTACTTCTAGCTATTATATGTAACAACTTACTAGTTGACAACAATAGTTTCATTGGGTTTCAATTCATGCTATGGGTTTCAATTCAGTTGCTTCGACAAATGGAAAGATGGATCGTATGTTACAGATATATTTCATTGAAATTATAGTAAGATTGAGGAAGGGAAGAAGATGGTGGTTGAGGATAATGGATCTGTTTTTGAGGAGACTGAGCTTGGCTACTACAACAGTGTGTGAGGAGTTTAGCGGTGTCCCTGATCATTCTCCTGAGAGTTTCGTTACTGCGCTTATTGCGAAAACGTCTCCTGAAGCGTTTACGTAGTTGCCGCGGATGGGAGCGAGGGAAGTGAGTTTGGGGAATGTTGACGCGATGAGCGTGGAGAGTGGGAGTATGAAGAGAGGTGGGTGGAGGAAAAAGAGCGTGTCTAGGAAGGATTGATGGTGGAATCAAGATAACAGGATGTTCTGGGAGTGAAGGATTAAGCAGAGGCCCAAGAGTGAGTGGATTACGGCTGATGCTTCGTCTAGTGCGGTCCATGAATCACATTCCAAATGCTAAATTGATTTATCTTAATGAAAAACTACTCCAAACCAAGTTTTCCCATGTCATTATAGAGCTCGTGAAGTATTGCAGCTGACTCAAGTGTGTGTTTCTCGGGATGCCTTTCCATCTCTAGTGCTCCCTCTAGTATCTTTATCTTTGCCTCTAGTGTCTTTATCTTTTCAGCCAAGAACTTACAATTTAGCCACTTTGCTTTCCGAGATTGTGCAGAGATCTGGAAGTTCCCGGAGATAACTCGGACGGTGAAAGTTCCGGATTAAGAACTTAGAGGTGCCGTCGATCCAGAGAAGAACTTATATTGGAGCCTGAGTCATCCATCCACATAAAGTAGCCACATCCTCTATCTTGAGTTCCTGGCTGTTACGTAGTAAGAAAATCATAAGAAGGTGGAAGAAAAGTCATTTTGACAAGCAAATTATTTTATATTACATAAATAATTATGTTTTGATAGTTCACCTTTGAACAAGGACATGCGTAGTATTGTTTACCATAACTGTAAGGTTTGCGTGATGTTCGCAACACCACATCTCCTCTTTCACACGTGCACTTAAAAGTTTGATCATATCGCTCCATCTGGTGGCAATTGATCGAGGTGGTGGTGAATGTGGTGGTGGTTGTGAGGATAAGAGTGTGTGTGCTTGGGAGGATAAGATACTATCTGCTTTTATGGTAAAGAAGAGTGCTTGGCGGGAGTATTTGGCGGGAGTTTTTTGCGGGAGTTTTTGGCGGTTAAAGGATACCATAATGGCTCTAATATTGAACTCTAATATGTTAATATGGGGTGTGTGTAAATGCAAAGAAAGAAAGGTCAGGTTGGTTTGGTTTGGTGTAGATGATCATAGGAAAAGAAGAGTAACCCTAACTCATACGTTGAACGTCTAATGTACAACCATATCATATCGACTCTTCCGTTGAACGTCTAATGTACAACCATACCATATCGACTCATCCGTTGAACGTCTAACGTATAACCCTAACATCTCGACTCATCCGTTGAACGTCTAACGTATAACCCTAACATCTCGACTCATCCGTTGAACGATACGTAATACCTATACATATCGACTCATCGTTGCATTACCGCTAATGTACAACCATACCATTTCGATTTCATCCGTTGTTGAACGTCATAACGTATAACCATAACATCTCGACTCGTCCGTTGAACGTCTAACGTATAACCATAACATCTTGACTCGTCCGTTGAACCTCTACACGTAAGAACTACATCTCGACTCATCCGTTGAACGTTTAATTGTACAACCGATTACCAAATCGACTCAATTCCGTTGAATCGTCTAACGTATAACCATAAATTTTGACTCGTTCAGTTTGAACGTCTAATGTATAACCATACCATATCGACTCATCCGTTGAACGTCTAACGTATAACCATAACATATCGACTCGTCCGTTGAACGTCTAATGTATAACCATACCATATCGACTCGTCCGTTGAACGTCTAATGTACAATCATACCATATCGACTCATCCGTTGAACGTCTAACGTATAACCATAACATATCGACTCGTCCGTTAAACGTCTAATGTATAACCATACCATATCGACTCGTCCGTTGAACGTCTATTTATATGAATTGTTTTTATATGTTAACCAAAAACGTCTATTTATTTGAGTGGAATTGTTTTTATATATATGTTTAATAATGTGTTATTTATCTTGAATTTTGTATATTAGCATTAATTGGTCCATGAAATTGTGTGTTCTTGTACTTGTTATTTTACAGATGGCGTGTGTAGCTCCTAGATCACACGGTGGTGATGCTGGTGGTAGTCCACCCAGACGGCCCAACCGGCCCGTACCGGCCCAGTGCCAAAGTAAGAAATTGTGATTTTTTTTTATTTTTTTTATAACACTGATTCTTTTTAATTTCTTTTACTTGAATTTTCATGACTCAATAACTTATCTTTGTAGGTTCGATGCTGCGTCTTGAGACGGGAAATGCGTCCTTAAGGAAGGCGTTTAGAGAAAATAACAAACAACCTTTGCAGCTTGGCTTTGATTACGCCGATCTTGGTACCTTCCATCCTCTAGGAAATTTTGCAAGCATGTTGAATAGTCTTATGGGGGAAACAGTCCGGCCACTTCCCCTTGCTTGCGAGTGGGAAGAAATTCCAGAGGCGTTTAAAGCCCATATTTACCCTACACTTGAGGTATTAATTGTTTATTTTACTTCTATCTTATTGTTATCGACGTTTAGATATGCGTGTTATGTTTAAATTGTTTGTTTATTTAAATGCATATGTTTATATGTAGAGCTATTTCAACCTCGCGGAATGGTACAATAACCAGGACAAAGTGGTGGTTGGCAGTAATGTATATACGGTGGGGGAAAGGGTAAGGCTTGGGCTGGAACTTAAACTGAGGCTACTTTGGCGCAAAAATAAACAAACATCAAGGAGATATTATACAAACACATGATTCGCAGACGAGGCACAGAGAATCATCCGCCGCCGCCGAGAGTGTGGGGAGACAGAACCCAAGATGAGTGGAATGAGTTGGTTGACTGGTGGTCCCATCCGAATCGGGTGTCGTGGTAGCTTGCAGAATGCTGCTAACCAAGCAAAGAACACGATAGTTACCATCAGAAAAAATCATTCGCGCAAGGGAGATTGAATATTGTAAGGACTTCTTTATAATTTTTGTGATATTTTAAAGGTGTTTATATTATTTATTTATAGCTCGTTATTAATTTATTTGATATTGTATAGAAAGTCGAGAAAGGGCATTACGAGGACCTCATTGAGACGTGGAGGAAGGGGCACTCAAGTAAGAAGACTGGCGAATTTAAAACCGAACAAAACAAGCAGAGATACGTAAGTAATTTAACTCGTTACATTCTTTAATAACTTATTTTATTTGTTTTTAACCTTTTTTTTCTTTCTTTTTCTTTTTCTTTCACAGTTGGATATGAAGGCCATGCAAGAAATGATTAAAGCCGGCATCATCCCGTTCAAGACCGATCAAGAAATCTTGGATGAAGTCGTTCCGAGTGACAACCGCCAGAATATGTCGGGCATGGGCAGGAAGTTACCGGGTGGTGGCTCAACTTCTCGCAGGCGCGCAAATCGTGCATATGAAGATGTTATGACTCGGGATCAGATGACTCAGATTCTCAGGCAACAAGAGCAAGAGAAAGAGTTGTACAGGAAGCAAGCTGAGGAGGCGCAGGCACGGGCTTATTTGGCTTCGTTAAAGGCTGACGCGGCGGACCAACGGGCTAATGTGGCGTACCAAAATACTGAGTCGATTTATGGAGCCCTAGGTCAGTTTTTTATGCACTACAACTCATCAAATAGTGCTCGTCCATTTAACCCTCCTACTTTTAGTCTTGTACCCCCACCCCTATACCCGGGTCCTACTATGCCCCAACTCACCCCTATATTGGGCTCATTTACTCCAACCCTTTCCCTATAATCAAAACTACTCCAACCACTCCAACCTCCCTACCCCGGCCCATTTCCTCCCATTCCCGTCACCAATAATAACTTCAACAAACTGATATCATCTGTTCTCATACTTCCACTCGTTGGTATCCCTCTAGTTTAATTCTCAATCCCAACGTCCCGCCTACTACACCCTTCTTACGAATCCCCATATGAACGATTCGCGGAGCTGTGACCAATTGGCTCAAGATTTGGCTCGTGAAAACAATAACGAGTGCTCATCAAGGGAGGAGGAGGAGGAGGGCGAGCAACAATCGGGTGATGACTATTCGGAGGAGGAGGAGTAGGCATTTTTATGTAGTATCTTAGTATGTGTAATAACTTTTAGACTTGTTACATTTGTGAAACATGGATTTAGTATTTTTTCGTGGCGTGGATTTTGTTGAATAGGTATTTATTGATTGTGGATTTGTGATTGTACGTTCTAGTGATTTGTTATTGTATCGTATTGTGGATTTGCCGAATTCTGGATTTTTGAAATGTAGATTTTTTCCGGAAAAAATTCCGAAAAAAATCTAAAAAACTAGAGATGCGTCCAGTTTTTTTTTGCCCAGGCACACTTTAGGGTCGACATTGTCGACCCTAATCTCACTACCTACGTGGAATACCACTATGAATATTTAATAAATTTCAAGTTTAGGGTCGACATTGTCGACTCAAAATTAAAAGGGGAATGTCGACCCTAAAAAATTAAATAATTTGTTTTCTATATTAAAACTATTTTAATAAATAAAAAAGTTTATGTCGACCCAAAATTAAAAGGGGAATGTCGACCCTAAAAGATTAAATATTAATTTGTTTTCTATATTAAAACGATTTTAATAAATAAAAAAGTTTAGGGTCGACAATGTCGACCCAAAGTTTCAAAGGCATTGTCGACCCTAAAATTAGTCAACTTATTTGGTTGAAATATTGTGGTCCCCACTATCGACCCAAAATTCAAAGAAACATGTCGACCCAAAAAATTTTAGGTCGAGAAATTTGGATCGAGAACTTAGGGTCGAAATTGTCGACCCTAAGCACTTTGGGTCGACACCCTTTGTAACTTAGGGTCGAGAATGTCGACCCTAGACCCTTATTTTGTTGTAGTGTCATTTTAACACACATTATTAATAAAACAAGATAGTGTTTCGGGGTCCACCTGACCATAATGAAATAATCTTTTTTTGACCTGTTTTTCAACCATTCCGTTCTCGCTATCTGTAGTTTTGAAACTTAGAGTGCAGGTGGGTACACTGAGTTACATGTCTCTTGAGGCATTCATAGTCAACGAAACGGATGGCATATGAAAACATAATGTGGTCGTCCATCAGGTATATGGTCACTTGGTTATATACTTGAAATAACAGTTCTTTCATGTTTTTTCTATAGCCGTACGCTTTTGAGCCTTGGAATATTGGCCTCGTTACATATATCGAAAGTCTATATAATATCATCACTCAATCTGACAAACTTGGCCTCCAGGTATATCTTTTATCCTCCAATGTTTACTTCTAGCTATTATATGTAACTTACTAGTTGACAACAATAGTTTCATTAGGTTTCAATTCATGCTATGGGAACAAGGCTAATGACTTGATCTTGGATATGTAACATTCAGTTGCTTCAACAAATGGAAAGATGGATTGTATGTTACAAATATATTTCATTCAAATTATAGTAAGATTGAGGAAGGGAAGAAGATGGTTGTTGAGGATAATGGATCTGTTTTTGAGGAGATTGAGCTTGACTACTACAACAGTGTGTGAGGAGTTTAGTGGTGTCCCTCATCAGTCTCCAGAGAGTTTCGTTACTGCGCTTATTGCGAAAACGTCTCCTGAAGCGTTTACGCAGTTGCCGCGGATGGGGGCGAGGGAAGTGAGTTTGTCTGTCTGAGGGAAATGTTGACGCGATGAGCGTGGAGAGTGGGAGTGTGAAGAGAGGTGGGAGGAGGAAAAAGAGTGTGGGAAGGATTGATGGTGGATGCAAGATAACGGGATGTTCTGGGAGAGTGAAGGATTATGTGATGGAGTGTATTGGGAGAGAGATTAAGCAGAGGCCCAAGAGTGAGTGGATTACGGCTGATGCCTCGTCTAGTGCGGTCCATGAATCAGAGAAGAAGAAGAGTAAAAGCGGTTGGATTGGTGGATGTCGTTCGATGAGGAAAAGAATGTGAATGAACAAAAAAGATGGTCGGCTAGGGAACGGTGGAAGGAAGAGTATTGTGACGAACTTGTAAGAAAGAAAAAGAAGAATAAAAGAAGCAAGGGAGAGAATCGAGTACTCATAATCTTAATAATAATAATTGGTAGAAAAAAGATGATGAGATGTATGTCGATAATAGAAAGAAGAGGAGTAGGAGCACGAGCAGGGGTAGTAGAGGTAGTGTTGATTGATGGTTGGATGGATTTAGTGGTGAGCTTTGGCGGGGGCGACACAATAGTCATGATTCTGTGAGTGGTGATATACCCAAAAGTGGGGGTATAAGTAGCACACCAACTATGAGGGGAACTGTTTGTTATGTTGTTCGTGAGTATTCCTGTGGTGGGGATCTTTCGGAAAAGTGTGATGTTCATAGCAATGGGGTTCTATAGTTAGTTGTCATTGCTGGACGGCGACCAATGTCAGAATTCCAATGAGCGATTCTATTGTAGGCCCGTCATCTTGCTCATGTAGGGAAGCTTATTGATCTTGTAGATCACTCTATTCAGGATATGGACAAGGAACAAGCTTTAGTTTGTATTACAGTGGCACTTTTATGCCTGCACTTCAGCCTTCAATGAAAGAAATAGTGGCAATGCTATCTCGTGATCTAGAGCTACCTCCGTTACTAGTGGAGTATTCCCATTTGCCCCCATCTCGTTTCAGGTCCCATAGGAAAGCGCGGTTAGTTTCTTAATAGTTTTGAAATATCCGTTTTCATTAACAGTAGTTGTATACAGATATAGGTAACAATTTGTTGGAGCATATTTGTAGATTTTTAATGTAAGCAATGATAATTATAACAATGACTTTGATACAAGT
>BQNB010185953.1:0-12171 GCA_026074375.1 Tanacetum coccineum
ACTCCATGAAGGAGGAAGACTTCTTAAAAACTTCTGATTAATGTCTTCCTTTGATACATAGGCTCCATGAATTTCTAGTTGACTAATGGATCTAAAGTTTCATTAGATGCAGTAACAAAATTTTCAAACTAATGTTTCAGAACATTCTTTTGCATCTTTTTGGATTCCTCATTACCTCCAAATCTAGATTTTATTGCAGCCCACAAAGATTTAGCATCAGGAACATTGTGGAACTTGAGGAGGTACTCATCAGGTATTGCTAAGAGCAAGATGCTCTTAATCCTTTCTTGATTCCTTCTAGTAGCCAATTGTTTTGCAGTCTTAGGAACCGGAGGACTAGATTGTTCTCTTGAAGGTGTAGCCTTATCTTCCAGATCTCCATTGACAATAATATCCCACAAATTATGATCTGTGTGACAAATGTATTGTCTCATCCTCATACTCCAGATATCGTATTCTCCCTTCTTAATGATAAGGATCTTCATAGCAGTGATTGTTGGTGGAGGAGTATCTTGATAAGCCATCTCTTTGATTTGTAGTAGTTCTGATTCACAAGAAGTTCTTCTTTTTCAGAGTTTCTTCACAAGCTCTGATACCACTTGTAGGATCCCTTTGGTTAATGGATCTTAACCTTTAGCTTGTAAAGGATTTGTTGCCTTAGATAAATCTAAAGTAACAATGATGAAACAATGATTAACCACTATTGATTACGTGGAATTTAATCAACAATGTAAAGAAGAACACAATCAAAACACTTTTATATTGAACTTTGAATCTGCCTAGGTTACAGATTACAAACTATGATTACTATTCGATCTCTATGATCTTCTGTAGAACTATATCTACTGACTATGCCTAGGGATCCTTTTATAGAATAAGGAAACCCTAATGGGCTTTACAAAACGCGTATAAAGATAATGCATATCCGTTCCTAAGATATCTCATGCATATCTTTAACTCTAACTAATTTCTGCGTAAGCAGACTTAACTATTAATAAACAGTATTAACTATTTAATACTGCCAATACTAACTATGATAAACCTTCTACCAGTACTAACTATTATACTAACATAATTAACTATACTACTAACAGAATTAAGTCTGTTATACAAAATTCCTAACATTATAGTTTCAAGGGGGAGTTTTTATTTTAAAACTCAAACATCTTCATTTTCGGACTAAGTATTTTACATGATTTCATTTCAAAGGGGAGGTTTTGAAAATTTTCATTACTCAAGGGGGAGTTTTTGAAAATTTGAAAAACAAAATTTGGGAAATAAATGATGTATTGCTTTGTCAATAACATTCATGTGGATTATACGGAGCTGCTATAGGAAGGACTTTACTATTCTCTTCATCATCCAACATCTTCGATTCCTTATCCAAGATTTACAAAGATCATCATTAGTCATTACATGACTTGTTTTCCTGACATTTCAAGACGTGCTCAAGACATGTATCACAATCTGCAAGATGATGACATAATGAAAAATATCTTTAATTCAAGAAGACACAAAGATAAAGTTGGCATGCAAATTCCAGATTGGATGATCACTGAAGAGATGAAGCACACGGAGCATTATAGGATGTATGCAGAGGTGTTTGGGTTAGATGTTCCTCTAACTCAGTCATAACCGACTGAGTCTTCCCAAGGAATGCATAGGAAACCTAGCACCCCTAGGTCACCTAACCCTAAAATGGATAAAGCAAAGTCAAGTGCTCCAAAACGGTCTACTGTGATTCGTTTTTGTCTTCCTGAAAGGAGATCTACACGTCTAACTCCACCAGCTCCAATGCCAACTGTTGATACAGCAGATGAGATGATCTTACAAGACACATTACAAATAAGTCTTGCTGAGCACAAAAGTTAAGAAGAGCAAGAAGCTAGAGAAAATGTGGAACTGGACAACAAGCACTTGGCATCTGAAGAGATTGAAAAGATGATGGAAGGATATGAGAATGTTATTGATGATAGTTTACCCCCTAGGAATGATAAACCAAATATTCCCGGCACTAGGCTAGAGCCCAGGAGTGATAAGGAAAGTCCGGAGGTGGAGATCACTAATGATGAAGAGGTGGAAATTACTAATGTTGTCATACCTGTGAATGTAAATTAAGAGGAGGAAGAAATAACTGATGGAGTGTATGAATTAAAGCGAAGGGAGAAAGGGAAGATTGTAGAGGAGTCTAGGAGTACACCATTCCCCATACCAATTAGATCTCCTAGGATTCATATTGATCTCGTATCTTTGGATACTGAGAAACTCCAGGAATTAACGGTACCCAGCACCAAATTATCTAAAACAAACCGACTTCTATCTTTATTCAAATCCAAACCTGTTCGTTTCAAACGATACAAGAATTTCTTTCAGGAGTTCCAGGGACGTTATACATATTTGTTTGAACATCTAAAAGCAAGGTTTCTGTTAAGGAAGTCATTTGATACTCTTGCGGATCATCTCCAAGAAGTAATGGTTGAATCATTACCCACTATGGTTGATACACATATTAAGGAGCAAGTTAAAAAGCAAGTTCCTGAGCAGGTTAGAGATCAAGTTCCAATGTATGTTGCGAAAGGACTGATTCTGGAAAGACAAAAGACTAAAGAAGAGATGGAACGGATGATTGCTAAAGCTATTTTATGAGAGCGTGGGAATATACAGGCTAAAATTTCCTCATAAATTCAGAACACTATTGATAATCACATTCCTTCTCAAGTTGATGCGTCAGTAAGAAGTTATATGTCTAGTCACATCCTTCATGTTCATCCAGCTCAATCACAAACAACATCTGTTCCCAAACAACAATATCAATTGTATCTCTCTATGAAAGACGATCCTCAGCTACAGCAGCAAGACATAGCTATATGGTTGGCACTCCAAATGAAGTTTGAAAGACTTCAGGTACAACAAACTACATGTAGATTATCTGCCGTTCGCCTAAGAGATCAGGATGATCCTTACGATGATGCTCATCCTGAGGGGGAGAATAGTGCAAAGCGGCAGAAGACATCTGAGTATGAAGCATATGTGTCTGGAGAGTCATCGTCTGGACAAGTCAATGAAGAGGAACGAGGTCCATCAACTTTAGGTAATCAAGAGCAAGTAGATGATTATGATTTTTGGGCTGATTCTTATGCTTTAGATGATGATGAAATACCGATGAAGCAAGTGTCACAAGATATTATAGAAGAAGTATCACTGACTATTGATGAAGCAAAGTTAAAGAAAATGGCTGATGAGATGTTGAGACAAAGATGTATTTCAGGAGATGAGCATCAATATCATATTGATTAGATGAAGAATTTCTTAAAAAGTGACATTGTTTGGGAAAGTAGAAAGGAAGTTCTTGTCTCTCCACATCCACGAAAGACCACACCTGTAGTTCAAAGTTGTCAAAGAGATCCTGAAGCTCCAGCACTATCTCTAATAAATCAAGATCTTTTGTATCTAAAGAAAGGAAGTTCAGGACCCGAGAAGATAGTATTGTCACTTCACAAGTTTCCTGCAATTATCTTCAATGATGATGATATTGAAGAACGAACTTCCAGATGGGTAAATAAGTGTGTTAAGAGATTTAATGCTTATTCTCGATATGGTGTTGAACATTGGAAGAATCCTCATGCGAAGATCTTCCACATAAAGAAACAGAAAGAGCCTGGAAAACCAAAGGAAGAGGTTTATTCAAATTCAAAGATCATTCAAGTCATCAAGACGTACTGGAAATTGGGTCATGAACACAAGTTTATCACAGAGATAGTTGCAAGAAGAGCTAATGAGTGCATTGTGTCGATTACCGAGTCTGATTACAAGAATCTCAATAAGAATGATATTGAGGACATGTATTTGCTGATTATGAATGTCAAGGTTCCTGACTATGCAGAAACATGGTTGCTATAGTCTTTATCAGTATTCATCAGAAGTTTATGATATGGGAAAGAGTGCATGATTTTTAACTTGGAATTGAAAGTTATCAACAGAAAGTTAATCTCACTGCACCAACAATATCTTTCCCAGGAGTTGAAAAGTATAAAATGTTCTCCATCATCTATGAGCCTGTGCATGGAATCATATACAAGAATAGCAAGAAAGAGAAAAGGGTGATGAGACATTCAGAGATTCATAAGTTTTTGTGACTGGCAACACTAATTAGGTACTTGAGGTTTAAGAGTTACAATTAATGATGTTAAGTATGGCTTGTTACAAAGATAACTACGAATGATGATGTTGAGTATCTAAAGTTGTTTGAAGAAGAGATAGTAAGATTGAAGTATCGCAACCAGATGAGAAGATGGGAGATGTATGTGAATGGAAGACCACTTGGACCACGAAGGGAACGCCCATAATAATTGACCCTTAGGGGGAGATTGTTAGGTTCATATGGTTTAACTATATTTAGTCATTAGTCTTTATTTTGTTTAGAATAAAGAAGTTTTTAATAAGGTATATTATGCTAAAAGTAAGAAATAGCATAATTGCCAAAGAATAGGGACTAGAAGTGAAAAATAAAGGAAGGGAAGCTAATCCTTCTACTTTCGTACTTATAAATACCCCTCTAAGCATCTACTAGAGGAGATGCCTTGTAACAAAATTTTTCTTTTTCACCTCCTTTTAATACATTTTGAAATTTTGACTACCTGCCCCCCTCTACTATTCTCTCTAAGCTTTCATGATGATATGTATGATTCAAGATAAACAAGACCTAACAACTCTTTCTATTTTTATGCAACATATTTAACAGTTTTATACAAAGTTCCACCAATTCTAATAATTTCATACTGTCCTCTCCACTTCCAAGTGTGTAACTTCTTGAGATAGGTGGATCATTGGACTGTTTAGATGTAGTCTCAAACCTAGTTTGAGCATCCACATCCCCCAATATGGTATCTTGGCACCTGTGACCACTACCTAAACCAATTTCCTAAGAACTTGATCCATTAAGTGTTGCCATGGATTGGGTCTTATTTGATGTTACCACTGTCCTACTCTACTTCTAAGCTAGAAGCAGTAGTGACACCCCTTTCCATTCTGTTACCCAACTCCTTATGGACAGTCTCATCACCAACCTTTACAAAGGGACCACTAGACTGAGGTATCTTGGTGTCCCGACCTCTTTTGACATGCCTAGATGTTTTTGATTCTTTTTAACACACTTTTGATATAACATATCCTTCCATCCATGCTTTGAGTGTATATTAACATAAGTAGCCTCCCCTCAAACAATGCTTCAAGGGATAAGAATTTGTTTAATAGTTGTAACCTTGGCTCTTATGTCATCCCAACAACATTATCTTTTGCCTGGCAGTAGTAATTTTTTTCCTAGTAGTATTAAGAGATATATAACAGTATTAACTCTGTCTTTAAAAATTATACAACAACATGCCTCTATTCATCACAAGCACACTAGAAAAGACTAGATAGTATTAAAATTATACCAAAGGCCTAAAGTTGGATTGCCTTTCAAATATCTAAAAATTCTCTTGACTGCTAAAAGATGTGATGTCATTAGAGTAACTTAAAATTTGGCACATTCATATACTGCAAACATAATATCTGGCCTAGATATTGTGAGATACATTAAAGACCTAATCATAGATCTATAGAGATGTACATCAACATCATCAGCATCCCCATCTTTGACTAAAGGCTTTTCCAAATCAACTGGAGTTGAAGCAGACTTCACATCAGTATAGTTGAATTTCTTCAAAGTCTCAGCTACATATTTATCCTAACTGATAAATATTCCATCTTCCTTCTGTTGTACTTGTAATCCTAGAAAGAAAGTAAGTTCTCCCATAGAACTCATCTGAAACTTATCCTTCATAAGCTTCTCAAATCCAGTACACAGATCCTTGTTTGTAGAGCCAAAGATAATGTCATCAACATAAATGTGTACAAGCAAAATATCTCCTTTTTGCTTCTTGATAAATAATGTCTGATCAATCTTGCCTCTTTTAAACCCATTGCCTAACAGATAATTAGCCAAGGTTTCATACCATGCTCTTGGTGCTTGATGCAAACCATAAAGTTCCATGACCACCTTGTAAACTTTGTCTGAATGGTCAGGATCTTTAAATCCTGGTGGTTGAGTAATGTAAACCTCTTCTTCAATAGTTCCATATAAGAAAGCACTCTTCACATCCATTTGATATACCAGAAAACCCATAAACGAAGCATAGACTTGGATCTGACTTGGATGTTGTCCAGCAGCATAAACTTTTTATACCAGCAGCACTAATAAACATAAGCAGTAGTAACATTAGTACTAGTAGTACTAATATGTACTCACAGTAGTAACATGTACTAGCAGTCTTAACATTACTACGAGCAGCACTAACCACTTAGCTTATATTTCAGTCTTAAACTCTGAGCAGTGTTAACTTCAACTAACAATAGTAACTTTATACTATCAGTACTAAATTATACTAACAGTAGTAACTAGCAGTGGTAACTTTATACTACCAATACTAACTACTTAGCATAATTTCCATTATGTACCTGAGCAGTAGTAACTCTAAGAATCCTTAAAGTGTTTTAAGTCCCAACAATCCTCCCTTAAACTTGATGTTCATCTTCTGAATCTTTAAGTTTCTTTGTTAAAAGTCTTTATCACTATCAAAAAGATGCATTCAAACTTTTTATTGACCCTTTTGCTGCTTTACCATAAGCTTGAGTAGTTGGTAGCACATCTCATTCCAATAATCACTTTGAAGTTTCTTTTTTAGCATATTTGTGATTGTGATTGGTGTGAGGGGATATCTCTTTTGAACTAACATAAAGATGTGCACATTTTCAAACCTTACAAAGTGCACTCTACATGAATCATACAACTTCCAAATATTCACTTTGTATCCTTGTAGATTTCTCCATACATCACTCTTTATGTCTGGTTCAAACATGACTTTTAAATCACCCCACAACACTCTTTCATGTTCATCTTCAGGCCTTGTATCACCATGCTTTGTTTTGACCAATTTCCAAAGAGTCTCCAAGTCTTCTCTGTCAATACCCTGAAGCATCCTAATCATTGAAGAATATCTCTTGGAACTTCCATCTACTCTTATTAATTGATAATGTACCATTATTCCTTCTTTAAGAAGCTTGTATTCAACAATCACTGGTGGTTTGATAGCAAGTGGTATAGCATCAATTGCTATATCATCATCTTTTACTATCACCAAATGATTTTTCAGCTCAGCTTCATCATCTACTTCAACATCTTCATGCTCATCTATCTCTTTATCATCCTCCATTCTTTGTCTCTTTGAAGATTCTTTTTGTTGCTCTTTCCTTGCTATTTTCTTACCAAGTATTTTCTTTCTGCTGCCTTTAGCTTTCTCCTTACTACTTTCTGCTTTCTTTGACTTATTAGATTTCAGTTCATCCTCTGTTCCTTTAGAACTCTCTTTTGTTCCCTTTTTGATTTTTACTACCTCAGAATCTATAGGAATAAAAGTATTTACTCTCCTCATTTCATTATCAAACAACTTTTGGATCTCTTCATAGCTCTTGCTCTTCAACTAATTATGTTTGTATCCACCCATGTTTTTGAGATAGGTAGACATTAGATTCCTCTTTCGAGCTTTAGTTGGTGGCTTTCTTCTTTTCTCTTCAGCTCTAAGCATTGCAAAGTGTTTCTTTCTTTTGTTCATAAGCTCTACAAACAATCTTGATCTTTCTTCAATAGTTATCTCTCCCTGTTCTTCTGTTTGTAGCCTCTGAGCTAACTCAAAATCTGCCTCCATCATAGCTTGTGTATTATCTCATGACTCAATCAAAGCTATGTTGGCTTCTTCTTCCTTTTTCCTTGCAAGCCTTTCTTCTTCTATAAGTTCAGCCTCCAACTGAGCTTGAAGATTTCTTGCCAAATCTTCATCAAGAGCAACTTGATCTTTTCTTTTCAGAGGAACTTCAAGCTCTATTATGATTACTTTGCCTTTGTATTTAATCATTGAAGGTTGTGATTTTTTTGGAGTTCTGAATTCACTTAGCTCCTGTACTACAACCCCTCTAGCCTTGGGTCTTGTAGTTGTTGTTGTCGGTAGCCAGCAGTATGCATAGTAGTAACAACTTTAGTTTAGCTTCTTTGATTTGAATAAGTGTCTCTGAGCCAAAGTTTTTTCTTCATTAGATTGTAGGAGCAAGCACATCTTCACACTAGTATCTACCTCTCTTTCCTTTGCACTCTGCTCTTGTTTCTCACCAACTGGCATATCCACATTTACCTCATCACCATGAAGATCATTTGTATCAAATATTTCTTCATTATCTGACCTCTCCTGGGTATCATCAACTAAAGAAACATCAGCATCCTTATTAATGTCTTCAATGCTCCTCCCCTGTTTGGATGCATCTTTATGATCACCCAAACTATCTTTATCCTCAGAGGATTCAAATCTTTTAGACATACCAACTTTCCTTAGTCTTTTTAATCCTGTAGTTCTTGATTTCTTTTTTCCTTTCCAACTTCTGGACCCTCTTCTTTAAATCAGCAATCTCCTTTGCTTGAGCATCCTTTGCCTTCTCTAAATCAAGAACCTGTTTTTGCAAGTTAGTACATAAAATCATCAATTCAGATAGTTGCATGCTATCCTCACCACTGAGAGGTGGATCATTAGAAGGTGTAGGAACATTGTCATCTTGTTGTGTCTCCTTTTGAGTAACTACAGTGTCCTTCCTCTGTTTCCTCCTGGACTGTTTCTTCTGAGATCTAGAGGATGATGGTTGAGTAGTAATGAGTATCTGGTTAGAATCAATAGGAATTCTTGAATCTACACCCTCTTCTTGATTAGCTTGAACCATTATTGTTTCAAACAAAGGTGTTACTCTTCTAGAAAAATCCTTTCCTTCTCTCCTCATATTGGCAAAGATTTTCTTTATGTGTGAAGGGTTAACATAAATCTTCTTGTGATGTGACATATCACCAAGCTGTTGATTAATGAAAACTTGTAGAAATCATAGATACAGCAGAAATTTAACCCCTCCATCTAAGTGTTTCACTATAGCATCAAAAATGTACTTAGACAAATTAAATTTTTAGTTTGTAGCCAAGCATATGATTAAAGAAGCCATTATACTAATGAATTCGTTCCATTCAGTAGATTTGGCACTAAGGCATTGGGCAATGGTATGAATTAAAAAACTTCCATTGTGGAGAAAAGAAAGCTTTATAAAACTAAGCTTTTGAGAAGGTTTTTCATACCCCATCCGTGCCAGTTCTTCAAAAATTATAGTAGTTGGCAAACAATCAGTACCTCCCGCATCTTCCAAGTGAAGATCACTTCTAATGCTTGTCTCCATGATGATCACCTACTTTTTATCAATTAGGGCTTGTAACTGACGTTCACCATTTACAGTGTTTGCCTTTGCCATTGCCCAAAACTATTGAATGCAAGATGTATAGATGATAGGATTGACAGTCAATGCGTAACGAATCTGATTACCATTCAGAAAATCAATAATCTCATGAAACCCATCACTTTCAGCAGGTGAAGTGTGACAATCCGTCAATTTCAGGTCGTTATTTTATTCTCGAGTATTAATTATAATTTTTAATTTTATGTTGAGATATGAACTCACGGCTAACCGGGAAGAAATTAGGCTTACACTTGTAATTTAAGTAACGTATATGAAGAACCGGTGAATCCTACGTTAAGCATCGACGTTTATATTTTCAAAATGCCGTAGAAATATTTTTATTGCATTCGTTTTTATTTTTCGTGTCTTGTACTATTTTTACTTTTTACGAAAAATGACTACAAATAGTACCTTTTAAAATATCGGAATTTGATAATACCCGCATTTACAAATTATGAGGCAAGTTAAACGACTCACCCCACTTATTTATCACCCATAGGGGCGGACACACCAAAGAGCTAGGTGTCCCCTTGGTGTTGAATCTTAAACATGCATAAGACACTTGGCAAATGTCTTGCATGTGGTACTTAAGAGATTTTTCTTTAATAAAAAAAAATGAGTATCTATGTGTTTTGGTAGTCAAATTGGGTTTATATGTGAAGTTGACTAAAATGTCAAGTGTAAGTCCTTCCTGTATGATTTATCGTCGACATTTAAAATTCTTACTTGTCGTTAATTATTATTTTTGTATATTATTGCGAGAAATATTGATAAATATTATTTTCCTCAATCCGCGAGTCAACGTTTGATCGTGCGACCATTAAACGTTTTTTTAGCTTCATAAATAAATTATGACGCGCATCGTTGATGTATTATTTTTGTTAAATATATTTGTCGGACTTCGTCGTCAATGTTCCTTGTCTTGAGCCGGACTCGCATTTTAAAATGTACACATTTTATTAAATGTTTTAAACCAAGAAAAAGATGACGGAAATAAAAATGGTCTTGAAAGTTTAATCCCGAGCCACGGTAGTTGGTTTTTATTTAAGCAAAAGTGTGGCGTGTCAAAAATATAAAAAGAGAATGGAGGGGAGGACTATTTTTGCCAAAAGCTCAAAATAGGGAAGTATATAAACATATTTCCTTCCATTTCATTTCATTTCTAACAAAACAAAAAGGTGTAAGTGTGTGTGTTCTTATGGCCGGCCACCATGACACCAGAATTCGCCGCCGGAAAAGTTTTCCGGTGACCGGAAACCGCCGTGTCGCTGGAAAACGTCACGTGCACAATGACCAACTTATATTTTCTGAATCCTATCGTCATTTCCTACGTATCTATCCAACAAAATCACACATGCAATGAATATTTTTGGAGTAAAGACTAAGCTTGGATTTGAAGTCTACATCAAGTCTTGTTGTTTATTGTTGATCATTTTATCATTTTCTACACATTCCTTGTGGTAAAAATCTCATGAGTTATGCTTATGTTTTCTTTTGATTTTCAAGTGTATATGTACATGCATGATATATGATGACCAAGGATTAAAATGGGATTTGTGTGTATGAATCTAGATTTAAAACTAGCTAAAATAGTCATCTAAACAAGTGAAATGATCATAAAATTTATAGGCTGTGATGAACAGTAGGTTTCGTGATTTTGAGTAAGTTGGATGATGAAATTGATTACACTAGGTTGTAGATAATTGTTTTATGAACAAGTGGCAAATTGGATGATTTCTAGAAAGTGATATTGAGTGAGATATGGTCAAAATACTAAAACTAGTTGATTCTGACCTTGCTATACAGATGACACAAAAAGTCATACTTACGTACTGAGTTGGTTAAAAAGTTAAAACTATGAGACCTAGATAACATCATGTAGGTTCTGGACCAGTTGGATGGTCAACCAATTAATTATGGTTTGTAAATGGCATCAAAAATAGTGAAAGTGAGATTTCAGTCCGAATTTGTAACTTGACCTTTATGTATAAAAGTGACCCTATGTATATGTATGACTAAAAGATGTACTAAAATGAGTTTAAATCTATAAAGTGGACTTAAATATGAAGTCAATCATATAAATATATAAATTATACTATTTACGGTTTATAAATTACGATTATTTTCGTAAACGTAAAAGTATACAAAAATTACTACTACCCGAACACTATAATATGCAAAGCGATTTTTGTAACTAAAACCCGAGGTGGTAGGACCCACTTCTTGGGAGTTTTTAAAAGTTAACTTACTGATAATAAACATGTCCCGACCTCGAGAACCTAAAAATTTATAATAAGACTCATTTACAAGCTTAAATGGGCCATAAGGCCTAATTGGGCCATGAGGGAGATAACATGCTTATTTTTAAAATAGAACACAAGGGAGATTGTATGCTAGTTGACTTGATTATTATTATAAGTTAGCTTAACTCGCTAGATAAAAGACCTACGAAAATCATGAATTGTTAATTACTGGGAAATGGCATATGCTTATACATGGAATAATACTATTTGGAGGCTGCCACCTCCAATCCGTGACGACTGGCTATCGTCAAGTATCGGGAATATGACACAACGGATGCGTTGTATAGAGAATAATATGCACTCATAGCGAGGGTGTATAGTAGGCATACCTTGTTGGGAACCCCAACATATTGATATGGTAACGTTCGATTCATGAGGCTTATAATAATCCCTCCTATAACCTTGTCTAATCCACATCGTTATATCCTTATGAATTTTGAGAAATGATACTTGTGTTCGGAGATTAGATGTTGGGAACCCCAACATATTTTTATGGTTTTTATATATAAAC
>BQNB010185955.1:0-12171 GCA_026074375.1 Tanacetum coccineum
TCCCATAAACTTGATATTTATCTCTAAAATCATCAAGTTTCTTCATTTAAAAGCTCCATACTCCTTAGCAAAATGGCGTTGCTGTGAGAAAGCACAAACATCTGTTAAATGTTGCTAGAAGTCTATTATTTTAAAGTGGTATTCCTTTAAAAATGTAAACTGAGAGTATCCTAATTGATGCATATCTTAGTAACAGTTTGCGTTCTTCTGTTCTTAATAGAAAATCACCTTTTGAGCTTCCATATGGTCTTAAACCAAAACTCTCTCATTTGACAAGTTTTAGATGTCTGTGTTTCTCATCCATTCTTAAGAATTCTAATATGTTTTCTGCTAGGTCTGAAAAATGTGTTCTTATTGGTTTTTCTACAACAAAAAAGGCTTATAAGGTTTACAATCTTGATTCTAAACTTGTTTTTTATTCTAGAGATGTAAAATTTTATGAAACTATTTCCCATTTAAAATGAATTCTAATCTTCACAATGATAAACAATATTTTGAAGATTCTTCTAATAATAATATTAACAACTTCAACTTTTTTAATCAGAAACATTCTGATGACCAAAATTCTTCACGTCCCAATGATGATAGGAGAGGTAATCATACACTCTATAATGATGGTAATGTTCATCCTTGCACCATAAGTCCTCATACTTTTGATGTAAGTGAGGATGACATTGCAACTTTTATAGGTGATAACACTTCCTCTTAGGGCAATGTGTCTTCTTCTTTTACTCTAAACAATCAAAGGGGTTTGTATGAGAATTTAAGTAAAGTGCAGCCTGCTGTTAAAATGTCTAGCAGGTTTGGGAAAATGCTTGCTAAGTTTAATGACTATGTTGTTGGGAGTAGTGTGAAATCTGGTGTAGAAAAGTTTGTTAGTTACTTTAATTTAAGTCCTTCTAATTATTGTCTGTCCACTACCCTTAAAAATTTGTTTAACCTAATACTTATTATGAGGCTTTAAAAGATAAAAAAATTGGGTTGAAGCAATGGACAATGAGATTGAGGGCTTTGAATAGAAACCATACTTGGATTATTTATGATCTTACTGAAGGAAGAAAACATATAAGTTACAAATAGTTATTCATAATCAAATATAAGTCAACTAGTAAGATTGAGAGGTATAAGGCATGGCTTGTTGCCAAAGGCTATAGTGGGGGGGAGGAAGGTTGATTACTTAGAAACTTTTAGTCATGTTGTTAAGATGTCAGCTATAAGATTCATGCTTAATGTGGATGTTTGTGATAATTGGAGTCTTTTTTGACTTGATATTAATAATGCTTTTGTATATGGTGACTTAATTGAGGATGTTTATATGACCTTACCTCCTGGTTTTGACAATCAAAAGTCAAAAGTTTTTAAATTGAATAAGTCCATGTATGGATTAAACAAGAACCTAGGCAATGGAATGCTAATTTGACTATGGATCTTGTTGAATATGGTTTTGTACAGTCTAAATTTGATTACTCTTTGTTTACTAAAAGGTCTGGTCATGTGTTTATTGTATTACTTATCTATGTTGATGATATTGTTATAATTGGAAACAATTTGTCTAGAATTGAGAAGTTTAAACTATTTCTAAAGTCTAAGTTTCAAATCAAAGACTTAGCCAAATTAATATACTTTCTTGGAATTGAAGTTTTGGATAACAAAGAGGTATATGCTTAAGTCAAAGGAAATACTGTCTTGAACTTCTTTATGAGTATGGATTATTAGATGCTAAAACTGTTGATACTCCTTTGCCTAAAAATACTACACTTAATCATATTGAATATGAAGATGATAAGTTGCTTAGTAACATTAGGAATTATCAAAAGCTTGTGGGAAAATTGATTTATCTTACTAATACAAGACTTGGTATTTCTTCTTTTGTGCATTGCTTAAGTCAATATATGCATGCTCCTCTTGAGTCTCATTTAGAGGATGCTCTAAGAGTTTTAAGGTACCTTAAGGGTTCTCGAAGTAATGAAGTGCAAATCAATAAAAAAGGGCAATCTTAAGCTGAGAGCTTATGCTAATTCTGACTAGGCAATATGTCCTGTTACAAGGAACTTTATGTCTGGTTATTGTGTTCTTCTGTGTGAGTCTTTGGTGACATGCAATAGTATAAAACAATCAACTTTGTTCAGGTCATCTGCTGAAGCTGAGTATAAAAGCATGGCTTTTGCAACTTGTGAAGTCATATGGCTTTCTAACTTGTTAAATGATATGGGAGTTAAGGATTTGTTGCATATTGTCTTGTATTGTGATAATAGATCTACAGTACAAATTACAGCAAACCTTGTGTTTCATGAAAAATCTAAACATTTTAAATTTGATGTTCATCTTGTTAGAGAAAAAGTTGCAAGCTGAGTTATAAAAACTAATAATATTCATACCACTAAGCAAATTTCTAATGTTCTTACCAAATCTTTGGATTGTGGGAAACAAAAAAGTTTATGTGAAAAACTTGGTCTCCTAGATATGTTTAAAATTGTAAAAGTTTGAGGGAGGGTGTTGAATAATCACAAACTTTCACAAGTATAGTTCATGGACCATTTCTACCAATTTGGTTATCTTTCTAACTCTGACCATTTATGTTTAGCTGTGTTTGTCTAGTTTTTATTATGCAGAGACTAAAGTTGTACAATGTTGATTCTCTCAGTCTATAAAAAGATATGTCGGGTCTAGGGTTTCATTAACCTTACTTTAATCTCTTCTCAAATCATACTCAAAGTTCTAATTGCTCTCATTCGATCTTAGTCTTGTTTCTTTGTAATAGATCAACTGTTTTGATCTAGTATTGTTCTTTCATTGTTTCCAATTGTATTGATAGATCACTTGTTGTGACTATTTTCTTTCTTTCTTGTATTGTAACTGAATACCCATTATAGTGAACCAAGGGGAGGTTGGTTGGGTTCGCTGATACATATTACAATTTCTACACCGTTAACAACATGGAAGTTGAAAACAAAGAAAATTTGGAACACGAGCCTGTGGATGTAAACAAATTAAGATACGACTTCAGTTGTTGTGTTTGTGTACATATGTTAGTTTTTTATTTGGTACAATTTATGTTATGATACAATGTTTTGTATATGGTACATTTTGTGTTCTATGAATATTAGTTGAAGTTTGCATGCATTGTAATAATGTTTTGATATGATTGTTATGTAGCTAGCATAGAACAATATTGAAAGAAAAGGTTAGAAACATCAAAGGACGATAGGTGTTGGAAGAAAATTTTATATAAGGAAGGTATGTATCGGTTAAAATTGAACAAATGCTTAAAAAATTAAGTTAGGAATGTATTGATGTTATTAATGATTAATGAGAATGTTAGATTCGTTTGTGTACTTCGGGTCCATCAAGGTATCTAGGTATGATGCATTATAAATATTTGATCAATAAACATAGTACGTTACGGGAGTTTTCATTATCTTACATGTATGGTATAATGGGTTGGTATAATATCAAGACCTAATCAATTGCCATGATGCTTCCTCTATGCCACCCGTCAAACCCTAACCGCCACCATTTCTCCCTTATCTATAAAAAATGGAATTTTTAGGATAGAATCATACCATAACTTTGTAATCATTTAGAGTTCACTTACACCATCAACATCCTCTCCGTTTTTCAATTTTGCTGCCGAGGATGTGAGTAGTCGTGTCAGGATTAGATGATGAAACATCAATCAAGTCCTAAAGCATTGTATAATGCATTAATAACGCTAACGACCAATCAAAAAGCATGTCTAGAAACAAATATGGTTTTAGGTAGCATGATTGATTTAAGAGTTTATGGTATTCCATCTTTTAATGGGTTTGTATGTTGTTGCCAATTTTGACCTTAAAAATGGGAATAAATTGGCGAGAGAGTCAATTAAATAGTCCAGGCAGTCGAACATTGACATGTTAGGTATTAGAAGTGATGGAATTGATATATTGGTTGTGGAAGGTAACATATATAAGGAAATGGTTCATTCATGGATGGAATAATTTGAAACCAGGAAAGAGGTCACCCGAGGGGATGTTATGTATAGGATTATGAAATCTAAAGTGGTGGACATGCACTTCAAACTTAATCTAATTATTTTGTTCACTTCGTTGATGGGGAATGTAAAGGTGAAAGGAATATGTGATATACATATACTGGACAAGAACTCATATAATTTTTCCACCATAAATTGTGTAAATATGTATGAAGATGTCTTGGAACATGTAAGGACGGCGAGAAATCAAAGAAGAAAAATACTTACTTTTGTGGTCCACTAACGTTTCTTGCCCGTAAGCTGGTAGTTTATGTTATATATAAATGCTATTGCGTGTATGTTTGCAATGTTTGTGAGTGAATGATATCCCTTTTGCTATCTAAAATATATGATGTATGTAATTGGAGCCTAATGTGACAATTTTAAAGTTGGTCGAAAGAGACCACTAACAACAGTATGGAAAATAGAGTTGCTAAAAGAGAGGGAGTTAGTGGAACTAATGTTAAGTTATGTTGCAAACTAATCATGAGTTTGTTAATGTTGTATTGGTTTCTTGTGACTTAATGTATAGGGACAATTTTTGGACAAAAGAAAGTTGCAACTGAAGTTTTAGCTCAGATTGACAGATATTGGAACTTCATGGGCTATATAAGAACATTTTGCTATATATAGTTATGAACCCAACTAAGGTTTCATAACTGGTATCTACAGTTTATTTTTTTCTCTCAAAATTGCCTCTCTGATTTCTAGTCTGTGATATTCATCTTGATATCACTTTTTTATTATTTATGTATACATATTTGATCAATCTCTTTATTTGATCTTAGATTTCTGAGTGTTTGAACGTTATTATTATGAGGAATTGATAGCACTCTTTGTGAGGACTATCATTGTCGTTGTATGTTTGGTTGCACTCGATTAAGGATAATCTTCTGTTAGGATTCATTAATAATAGTAAGGGGTGGTTGGTTGAGTTTAAATCCATGTTTAGTCTCTAATTCTTACCATTTTTACATGGTATCAAAGCATAGGATTTGGTTCTTGGTCATTCTTGATTTCTAGGGTTTCTGACATCTTGTTAGAGATTAGGGGTTTCTTGTTTAGAGGTTGATTTGATTGATTGGTGTTGTGAGTTCAACGACTGGGTTGGAATTAGTCTGTTTGGTTAATAGATCTGGTGATTTGTGGGAAGATCAATTAGGGTTTCTTGAAACCCTAATTTTGGAATTTGAGGTTTTTGACATCGGGCAACTTATTGGTTAAATTGGGCTTGATAGTGACCATTATCACTTTTAACTAAGTGAATCAAGAGTGGTTGTTATTGATTTGATAAGTATTCTACTAAATATTGCTATATAAGTCACCTTCTTCCTTTAAATACCTGAACTATTGAGTTGTACTCTTTGTTTGACATTGTAGTTAACCCTGACCTACTTCCCTGAGAAGCAAGGAAGCCTGCTCTGGAGGAACTAAGTAATATTTGATATATATAAGAACTAGAGAGAGAAAGTGGAAGGAAGGAAGTATTTCTAGTGAGAGAAAGTAAAGGAAAAGAAATGCATTAAGTGTGTGAAAAATACAACCAACCAACACCCTCTACAAGGCATGAAAAGGGTATTTATACCACCTAGTGACTGGCCATGGATTGCTTATGGGCTTTCCATAGACCTTTTGGCCCACTTAGTTTACTAAACATTACATTTTCTAACTACGGGCTTTGACTAACTGTTATTGGAAGTGACTGATACTTTTTGTGTTTCTAACAATCTCCCCATAAGGGAGGTCACTCTAATTTACAAAAATTTAAACTTAGCATACTATGCTTCGACTTTAGTCTTGAGCTCGTAGTCTTTAACTTCAATCATTAACTTGTGATTTGATGTAGTGATCATTGACATTAGGTTTGAGCTTGTTCCTTTATCTTGACATGAATGTGAAATTGTGATCTTGAACACCTTGAGATCATCAACCAAGCATAATCTCGTTTTGCCATCTTGTGAACTTGCGACATTTGGACCGACATGCTCATACCTTTCTTGATATGTTTTCTTAAAAAGCTTTAATAATGCATCTTTCTTGAGGTTCTTTAACTATAACACTTCGTCACTTCGAGAAAGACGTACGGTATCAGAGTGACAAAAACTTCTTTGAAATTCTTTGACTTTAATACTTTGTCACTTCAAGAAAGATGTACAGTATCAGAGTAGAGGAAGTCTTGAAACATGTACTTGAGCTTTCATGATGTCTTTATGTTTGTCGGTTTGGTATGAGCATGTGGCTATGAATCTTGTGAGTCAGCTAGAATCAGTATCGTCGGGAGTACCTGCAGGTTTAGGTTAGTGATAATCAATAGTTATGGACGAGAGTGTCTTTGTCACTTCGTCAAATACAGTTGTAATAACCACGGTTCCCCGTTGATCAGTATAAATGCTGCCTGTGATCAGGTAGAATTCCGAGGAATCTCCTTGACAGGGTTTCGCAGCTGCACTAGCCGTTCTCATTACCGGAGCGTCTCAAAGCAGACAACACGGTATGAGTGAACCAGCAAGACGAAGTCTCACCGATTGAATAGAAAAATCGATTTGAAAATCAATTGACGTGTCACTTGCTAAAGTGGTTTTGTGACACATCGAGAGTGTTAATCATTTCAAAAATTCATCATCAATCGTCAATTCATAACCTGGAATAAGTTTGATTCTTATAGAATCGCATCATCGTTTCTTTCTAGTTGTCACAAGTTTGATTCATATATAATCGCACAAGTCACCTACCATGAGCTTGTTTGATGTTGGCTCAAGCAGGATTTCCATCTTCATTGTGAATATTTAAATATCACTCGGATGTTCTGGCAAAATCACAAGGATAATGCGTAGGACTTTTTAATATATATCTTGTTATTCACATTGTGTGACATAACTAGCATAATTTGACAAGTATCCTAATAAGATTTATAGATGATCTCTTTTGGCTCTAGACTCAATAGTGCACTTTGGTTTTAGTGATCGAAGGCCGGAGCAGACTGCCACCTTTTCAATATCAACTAACTCAGAGTGAGAAAGTCAACAGAAATGCGTGTAATCTCCGTGAGAAATGAAACAAGAGTCTGTTGAGAGACCTTGAGTGGCTAGGGAGGGTTGTGCATAGCGTCACTGGGTCCATGACTGTCTTCAATGTCAGACAACAACTTAGTGTTTCTGACAGTTTATGTATTAACCCGGTTTCTGCCTAAGTGTATGGAGGGCTTCTTTCTTTACACCCTTTATCCTTACATTTCTTTTTCATTCTTCAACCCCTTCAGCGCTTACCGAGACTTCATAACTAGTACCTTGTTGGGTTTGTTCCAGTACTAGCTCCATCTCAGTCGGCACTTTTCCTGATTCTCACTTTTTCTCCTTTTGTATCATACCTAAGGACTTCTACACTATCTAGTAGATATCCCTGGGTAGATCCCTCTCGGTTATGGTGGAATAATAGATTTGAATACATATGCTAACCACCTTATAACCTTATAAATATATAGTTACATGTATTTCTTTTATTTTTTATATTAAAAATAAACCCCCCCCCCCCCCCCCCCCCCCCTTACATTATAATTTCTTTTCCCCCCTCTCCACCATTTTTCGGTATTCCTATCACATTGAAACCAAAATATAAAAAGTTCAATACAAAGTGTCTTGGATTTTTAATATACAAAAGTTTACACTTTGAGAGTTTTTTATCATCACTAAAAGCTCCCCTTTAACATGTGCATCGTAATCGTAGTACATGCTAAGTGTTGAGTGCATTGAGTCCATTTTATAAGATCACATTTCAGTACAAATTAGATTCAGTTTAATCACATTTTCTCCCCTTATCCAAAATGTTAATCCCTTGATATGTTGGATATCAATTGATTAAACGTTCGGGGACAAAATGTTACAAAATCACTATTAGGAACATTTTAATGCTCCCCTTAATTTTTGAGGGTATATAAGACAATGCTGAGTACAATAATTTGAATTTACTAAGAAATTCTTGAAAATTTTGTACTCGAGCACTCCTTAATAAATTCCATAATGTCTATACTACATATATACAAATTTCACAAGTTATTTATTACATACAAGGTTTGACCTGTTAATTATGAGGACATCATATGATAAATTATATGGTCCTTTGGAGCAGTCAAAAGTCTCCCTCGTACGGTCTCCCACCAACAAATTTCTCCAAGCTTCGCATAATCCTCTTGTTCTTTAGTTGTTTATCAATTTCCTGGATCATAGCTCCTGCTTTATCTCTATCACTTTGTCTCCAGATAATCTGTGGCAGATACTTCATCCGAATTCCCTTTAGCCGATCATTAAGAGCAGTCCGAACATCATTGAGTGTACCGTCACTAAACTTGTGTAGTTCATCAATACGCATCAGTCTATTCTTCTTATCTTTGTTCTGGTAAATGAAACATCTAGGATTGGAGTATGCTGTATAAGCTTCCCTTCGTTTAAGATCAGATCTGTACGTATCCAGCTTTATGAGGTTGAGCTTCTTTTGGTAACTTTCGACACCTAATTGAAGATCTTCCACACGCCTTTGGATGACAATGCTTCTTGTAAACATTCGCAATGAAACATTTAAAGCTAGGCGTTCTTTAATAGTGAGGTTTATCAGCTTGCCTTGAACTAGAAGTAGCATCATGTCTTCGATGTCTTGTAAGCGAAGCCTCTTGTAATCACCTTATTTGAATGTATACAGCTTGTCATCATTTCTACGAACTGTGATCCAATCCAAATGCTTGTAATTTTGCCATTCGACAATCAAAAGATTTGTAATGGAAATGATTTTGTGCCTGGAGTAGACATCACGAGTAGATTCTTTGTTAACAGCAAATCCATAGAATTGTTGACGCTTTCGACCCCAGTGAGAGATTCCCCATAGTGCATGTTTGTCGTAGATAACCGGCATAGGACTCCACATGGTGTTCAAAACCAAGTCTTCAATCCATTTGACGTGGCCATAATCTACAGCTTTGGTCTTTGTTACTAAAGTTGCATAAGTTCGGCTTGAGCTTCCACCCCTTAGATATGCAAGGTCGTTGTTGATGAAGTGATCAAAAGGTATGACACGACGACCTTGTGAATTGGGTATCAAAGGTAAGGGCTTATGTAGATCATGTGGATATTGCTGGCCTTCAGGGTTGTTCTAGTCAAGCTTATCAGTAGTTTCTTTGCAGACTTCTTCAAGGAAATATTCAAGTTCCACCAAAATCTTGCACGATCCATTTATCACCTCGAATGTTAGACCGACTAATAATTCTAGAGTCAGAGAGTTAATTTTGAGCCGATTCATCACGAATGTTGAGAAGTCTAGAGGAGTGTCCATCAGCTCATTAAACGAGTCATGAGTATCTTCTTTCTGAGCCAGATTGTTGATCCAAGATTGAATTGGTCCATGAGCAGCAGGCAAAGTCTTATTCCAATCACGATCGGGAGTCGGAGGTTTTGTTAGTTTCTGAAACCATTCATGATGCTGAGTGGTCTCATCAACAAGTTGATCTTCAGTAAATCCTGTATCAAACTCCTGATGTGCGGGTTCTTCTAAGTCTTTGTCAGCGTGTATTGGTTCCTCTGCTTGAGCAGACATGCCAGTATACGTATTATGAGATTTGGACCCTTCTTTAGACTTGCCAGATGACTTGGAAGTCTTCTCCTTTGGTCCACTTGTTGATTCAGGTTCTTTTCCAGCTCTTCTTCTCTTAGACCCTCGGTTTGATCCAACGGAGGGTTCTTCATCTTCATCCTGATCATCTCGACGTCTTTTAATCGTGACGGTATCTCCATATGTGTCAAGTATGAGTTTGTCACTTTCATAAGCGTCAACCAATGCTTTGTAGAGAGTCTTCTGATTATTGAATCGATGGATTGATTTGTTACTCTCCATTTTATCTATGAGAATTTTCTTTAGTTCCAGCTCAGAAAGGTTAGCTGCTATAGCATGAGATGTCTTAGCTTCATTGGATGAACGAGTTAGTATTTTAGCTTTAAGTTGTTCATTTACAATCTTCTCAATTCACGGCAGAATCTTAGTGACTTGCTCCTTAACTTGGGATTTGACTTGCTCTTTGATGATTTTCTTGATGTTGTCATCAAGTTTATTGATGAAGTCTTCATTTTCAGCTTGAGCTTCATCTCTGAGTCTGTCTGACTGTAATTGAACAGTTGTTTTGACGGCTTCATTCATCTTATTGGCAAGGTACGTATCAACAATGCCAGGAATTGAAGAAACTGCAGCAGCAAATTGGTTTGTTTGTTTGAATTTGGAGAAGTCATCTTCCAAAGCCTTACCTCTATCTTCAAACTTGAACAATGAACCAAAGTTTGGAAGATCTTATAGGGAGGTACTTGGAGCAATTATTAGTGTGGGAACTGGTGTTTGTTGCAGAGGTTGAATAGGAGGAATAGGTGGAGGAGGAGGTGTTTTAGCAGGTGAAGGAGGCATTTCAGCATTAGAAGTGACGGGAACATCTACAAGAGTAGTTGACTCAGTGTTCAGATTAAGAATGGAGTCAATACCTGTATCTGGATTAGGGTTGAGCATGTTGGAAATGAAGCCTGATGATACAGAAGAACTCTGCTGTTGAACTTCAAGAGTGGCAGCAGTTATTATCACATGAGTATCTTCTGTAACTTTAGTACCTTGAACATTAGTCTGGGGAGCATCAGTCATTTCAGTATCTCTTCCCTCTAAATTGACGTTCACGTCTTATATAGTTCATTTACTTCTTCCTCTTTATTTGTCTCTTCTTCATCCATCTCTTCTCCCTCAACATTTGCACCTTGAGTTTCTTCATCACATTCTTCATCATCAGTGGATTCATAATGAGAAGATGTTTGAACCCTCAGATCTGAACCCTCTTCTTGTTTATCTTCTTCATCTTCTTCATCTTGTCTTTCTTCTTGATCATGAGTGGAGAACTTGGGATGAACAAAGTCATCACCATCATTGTCTGATTCAGTCTGCTCATTAACATCATCTCGACCTTCATCGTCGTCTTTACTTATGCTTACTTCCTCATCATCGTCCTCGTCACTGGACTTCCAAGAAATATGTTCATCTTTATATCTATCTGTAGGTACATCGGGAACCCCTGGTGAAACACCAGTTCTTTCATCTGCACCTGAACCGCTGGCGTGAGAACTACGAAGTTGTGTCTTACTTCTTTCGATGGCAATTTTCATCTGTTCAGCTTCAGACAATGTTATTTCTGATAGAGTCTCCATTCCTCAAGCAGGTTGCTTCTTCTTTCCTGATTTAGCTACTTTAGCTGTAGCTTTAAGTCTTTTACCAGGAGCATCTTGAGGAGCTTGATCAGTCTTTGTCCTGGTAGATCGACGTACATACTTTGGTTTTGGAGCCACCTTTCCAGTAGCAAGGTCATAGTAAGTCTTGTACGCTTCCGACTCCTTCATTGCTTGATTGGTTAGATAATCAGGAAGTATGACACCATACTTTTGAACAACTTCATGTTAAGGAATGAATCTCATTGTGGTAAGAACATGATCATCTTTAGCCATGTGCCAGTCCACCTTGTTTCTTCTTGGAATTGATTGGTCTTGTGACATGAAGTGATTGATGATGACTTTGGTGAATCTTGGGTAGTACATGTCTTTGTTCCTTTTAGACACCTTGTTTTTGATTTGAAAAACTAAGTTCTCCCATAGAAGGTAGACATAGTCAACATTCTTCTGATGGAACATACCCCAAAGGATTTGAGCACAAGAGAGACGAAGTAGATCGAGTCCAGTAACTTTTCCACTGAGACATTTGTTGATGATGGTTCCAATTGTTCTCCAAGGTTGAGGAAGCATTTCAACTTTGACAATAGAGAGTGATTTGATGTTTCCGGAGTAGCCAAGTTTTCTCATGAAATTAAGTATCTCCTCTTCAAATGGAGGGTCCACAAACTTCTGACCAGGAATATTTGGGCAAATCTTAAGCATATCTCTAAAGTTTTCTAGATAAAAAGAATATCTCTTTGTGTTCAACTTGAATTTGATGCAATGCTTTTAGAAAGTAGCAGTAGCCCAGAATTCATGCATGTAAATAGCAGGAACACTTACAGAGATCAAGAAGGCTTGATAAAACAGTATGAGAGAGAGAACATGCAAAGCAACTTTAAAAGTGGGTTCCTTAGGCTTGAATGTGGTGTTCAATTTGTAGTT
>BQNB010185956.1:0-12171 GCA_026074375.1 Tanacetum coccineum
CGGACAATGAGGTAGGACAACTTCAACCAAATAATCTACTTACTTCACGGTAGCTCTCAAAAAGATAAACGCACAGGTGAGCGGAGGAGTAGGAATAGCGCGAAGCTTATTTCTCCTTTCGGGTCGTAGTTCCTCGGAACAACCCTCCTTATACCCACTTTTTAGTTTGTTAATCAAATCGAGGTGAGCCGTACGTCGTAAGCGACACAAATGGCAAGTTTTTAAATCTTTTGTTCGATTTGGGAACCAACAAGTTCACCGGAATTTATTATGATAATACCTCAATTGAGAATATTATATTTTGGTATTTTTACCAACTTGTGGATTTTATTTCTTTTTAAGGACAATGTTTTTATATTTTTGGTTTTTCTTGTTTTATAAATATACTAAAAAGAAAATGAAAAATATTTTTGTATTTTTATAAAAAATAAAAGAGATATTCACAAATTCAAACACAATTTGTCAAACGTAACGATAATCATTTCACAGCCTCCCCGGTAGCGGCGCCAAAAATTGATTCATCCGAATAAACCGTATATATAATAAAATATATATAATATATAAGGATAGGCCAATAATAATATAGTATAGTATTTCCGTCGGGTTCTAGATAAATGCTTTTAACCAAAGCAATTATCAAAAACCTCCCGGGTCATTTCCTTGGCGAGAGGTGAATGGGAATCGAGCTTGATTGTCATTTAAATTTTTGGTTTTGGTTTTAAACTATTTTTAAACTAAAAATTAAACTAACATTAATTCTAAAATTAAAAACTAAAAGATTAAACTAAAACTGATTTAAAAGATATAAATGACAAATATGCTTGCTAAGTGACGTGAAATGTTCCTTAAGTGCGAGCTTAGGTTTAACGAACTAAAGTCCTTAAAAAAACAAGTTTCAAGAAATTAAATGACAAGTAAAGTAAAATGCTTTTTAAAATAAATGACAAGTATTTAAATTGCATTAAAAGTAAATGACGGTATGTAAATTGAAAAATTCTAATGACTATTAATTTTTAAACCTTTTTAAAACCGCACTTAAATTCCAAATCACTAATCACTTAGCAAACACAAGTTACTTACTCACTACTCATAACGAAATTCAATTTAACAAACATAGCATTTAACGATAAAAATAAATCTACACTAAGCATGGCAAAAATCAAATACGCAAATATATTATGGAACGATAAAATAAAACTATTCTAAGTATTGAAAAGAGATTAGAAAATAGAACCCGAACTGAAGAGCCGCAATAAACGAATACACCCGATTTAATAAGCTAAAGAAAAATAATCAAATTCTATCTAGCTTACTAAACCCTTAAGCTCCACGCCTCAAGAGTTGACCGGTACCAAAAGCATAAAAAAAATAAAGTTAAGACAAATATCCACAAGTTTAATGAAACTCTTAACCTCATCTTTTTAAACCAAAAATCTTAAAAACTGTTTTTAGACATAATCCTAATGGCTAGCCCAATAACATTCTGATACAACTAAAACTCAAGTAAGATGTGAAACCATTTTGACATAATTAGAAAAAGAACAATGAGCTTAACTAACAAGGTTTCGAATCAAAAAAAAAAAAAAAAAATTTAAAAAAATAACAAAGACTTATTTGTAAATAAACCGAGTTTAGAAACTCGGCACTTGTATTGATGTGTTCGAATCGAGCTTAGAAACTTATAAGCAAACCGAATCCATTAACTAAAACTTTAAAACTACACTAAGCCAGCTAAAAGCAAAAGCCCACGAAACTTATTTTCGTTATATAAGCTAGATCTAAAAACAGAGAAATACGCTCATGAAATAAGCAGTTCGAAATATAGCTAATAATAAGCAAACAAACCGAAACCCACAATAAGCTATGCGGAAGCTTATGTGGCTAATGAGCTGCGAAATTTAGGAGAAATAATAGAAAACGAAGGAAATCGATATCCAACAAACCTGGGCATTCATTCAACAAATCTAAACATAAAATTTCTTAATCCAAATATATTACAATAAGTCCCAAAAATAAGCTGATCTGAAAACTAAATAAGCTGAAAAAGAGGAAACTAATAAGCTATTTTTAGAGAAACTAAACTAAATCCTATGTCTACAACTATCTACCTAAAAACGAAACTTAAAAAAAATAAGAAGAACTCGAATCTGCTGCTACCCACGTTATCCTACCAAAGAAGAAAAAGTAAAAACAAAGATAGATAAAAAAAAGATGGAAAGACAATGCCCTCTTTCTTGACCTGCTGCCCTCTTTTTATCAATTTGTCATGCGTTTTTTGTACGCAGTTACACCGAAAATGGACTAAGATGCAACATCGGATTTTGATTTCCTGGTGGGCTGAGTTTGGGCCTTTGTAGCTATAGAACACCAACTGGGCCAAAATTTGTTATGGCAGAGCATACATGTCTTGGGTCTTTTAAATAGTATGGGTCGGTCCGACCCATGTAAATGGTGTCGGGCCGGCCCAATAAAAGATGAAGGCACCGTTTGACTCGAATTCTCGTGCTCTTTTCGATCTCGTGCTCGGTTTTGTCTGGTATTGTCTTTATTTTTATCCTTTTCTTGACATCTGTACCTGTACATACACAAACATAAAAACAAGCATATATTTGCCATTTTAATTATGTTTTTGGTCTTTTGGGTTCGTTTTTCAAGGTAAAATATATGTATAAAATAGAAAATACCAAGCATCTTTTTGAACATCGGAGCAAAATTTGGCATATGAATGAGAGCATCCGCGAAACTTAGCTCAAAGTGAAGATTACGGAAAATTTCCATAAACTTTGAAGCTAGGATATCATCATTTTCACAGAGTTTCTCTTTTGCAAGTCTTGAAGGGTAAGGCAAACTAGTCTTGGTCTTTTGAGCAACGAAAGGTTCTTTGATTGGTTCTTTGTCTTTGTTTTGATCTTGGACCAAAAGAGGTTGGATGTCTTCGGTGCTAGGTAGCTCTGTATCCTTTGTCACCTCGGGTTCCTTTTCCACCACCGGCGGTGGAATTGGAGGTCTGTCATATGAGGCACCACTTTGTGTGGTAATGGCCTTGGCTTCGTTCCTAGGGTTTGGAATGGTATTGCTTGGTAACGAACTTAAACTTGAAGCTTGGTTGGTATGATAGTTTTGCATAAAACTTAGCATCATGTTTTGAAAATCATCTTGCTTCTTTTGAGAATCATTATAAACTCTTTGAAAATCATTTTGGTTTCTTTGAAAATTATCCAACTTCATTTGCAAGTTATTCATGTTCGCATCATTAGCCTTAGCATAACTTTCAAAATCCGTTTTAGAAACACCTTGAATTTGTGAAACGGGAGGTAAAGCTTGATTAACCAAAGGTTGATTTGTTGGTGGTTGGTATGGTGGGGCTTGATAAATGGCTCCTTGATTGTTTTAACGGTTTTGGTTGAAATTGCCTCCGCGGTTTTGATTTGAATTGAAATTGTTTCCTTGATATTGATTTTGGTTTCCTTGGTTGCTTTGAACATTTGGTTGATTGAAACCCGATGGTCTTATTTGGTTTGCCAAATTAGGAGGATTTCTTTGAACAAAATTGCCAACGGCGGCGGTTTGTTGGAATTGATAAATGTTATCATGAAAAATGGGATAATCGTTCCTTCTTAACGGACAATTGTTGACATTTATGGGGTTGAACCAACCATGTGACACAAACTTCACTCGACTGCATTTGATGGTACAGGTGTCGTAGCATTTTTCCCTTTTTTTTCACTAATTGCTTTACTAACGTGATCTTTGAGTGAATATTTCATTTTGTCTTCAAGTAAGGCAGCCATTTGTTGAATCTAGAAAGAATAATTGGAAGGTGAAGAAGTAGAAGAAGGAGCATTCGTAATCGCTCTTGAATCATTCGGACGACTTCTTGAATAACACACTTTAGATTTACTTTCGATTATGGCTAAACCTTCTCGATGCATCTTATCTAGAAAATTGCCACCCGCGGCGGAATCAAATGCATCTTGATCATTGGTATTCAAGGAATTGTAGAACGTATCAAGTTGGTGTAATTCCGAGAAACCATGATGAGGACATTGACAAAGAAGTTCTTTAAACGTTCACATGCTTCGTTGAATGTTTCATTAGGTTCTTGGTAGAAAGTAGTAGATTTTGTTTCGAAGGATAACTATGTTTTCGAAGGTAGGATATGAATTGGTTTTTGAATTTCGAGACAAGTTAATCCAAGTTAGAATCGATCTTGCGCTGGTTATTAATACTAACACACCCTCCTCTACTACGGGCTTCACCGTCTAGAGAGAAAGGAAAAAGCAAAAGCTTAATCGAAGTGTTCGGAACTTCAGGATGTCTAAACGTTGAAGTGACCTTGTTGAAAAATCGAAGATGGTTATGAGGGTCTTGTCTACCCGTGAACTTATTACTTTGCACAAGGTTGATCAAAGGTTGTTTAAGCTCAAAATTGTTTGCATTAATCGGTGGAACAACAATTGCATCTTCGTATCCCTCGATGGGAGCTTGTAACATCTGAGCCATGGTACGATTGTCGGCCATTGGAATCTCGGGTTCCTCAACAATAACCGTTGTTATTGTTGTTCTTTTTTTTCCTTTTTTTTCTTGTCGACGATTTTGATTACGGCTATTGAGATGAGAGTGCGCATGCACTAAAAATAAAGAAATTAAAAAGCAAACAAAAATTATACTAATTTAATTTATTTTTTTTTTTTTTTTTGTTTTTTTTGTTTTTTTTTTGAATTTTTGAATTTTTGTTTTAGAGTACAATGTAAGTTTTAAACGATACAGGAAGACAACTTAAATCCAAATAATCAACTTACTTCACGGTAACTCTCAAAAATTGCTTTTCAAGGTGAGCCGTACTTCGTAAGTGACACAAATGGCAAGTTTTTGAATCTTTGGTTCGATTTGGGAACTTTTCAAGTTCACCGGAACTTATTTATGATAATACCTCAATTGAAGGTATTATATGTTGGTGTTCTTTTACCAACTTTGTGTATTTTTTTTCTTTTTTAAAGGATAATTTTTTTATTTTTGAATTTTTTATATTTTTATGATAATTATACTAAAAAGAAAAAGAAAATATTTTTTACTTTTTATATTTTTTATTTTATTGAAATTTTTTTTTTAATTTTGAAAATATTTACAAAAAATGAAAACTTCGTGGACGAAAGGATCTTCAAAACCAAATCAATAAACCGTAATCGACGGAATCTTTAAAACAAGTCCCGGCAGAGGCGCCAAAACTGATGTGTATAAAATCATTATACTATAAATATAACGATATATTTCACCACTCAAAAGTAATATATATATGCTATGTTTATCTTATATATGTATATATATTATGTATATATATATAATGTTAATATATATATATGTTTATATATATATGTATATATTTATTTGCTATTTATATATTTGTATATATATATATGTATATATATATATATATACTTTACATATAAATGTAATATATATATAATTTATATATTATATATATAATACGTATATTAACCGGGAAGTATGATCACACGGGTATTTCCCCAAAGCTTGTGAGATTGAAACCACATTTTTGGCTCGGAATATGATTTGATTCAGGGAACTCGTTTGATTTGTTTAACTACTAAAAAGATTAAAATAAACAAGTACTAACAATTAAGCATAAAGATAATTAATGGAAACTCAAAATTTAACTAAAAACGCAGATACGGACACTAAAAACTAAGGCCAAAAACCTAAATTCTAAAAAAATTAAACCTTAATTTTTATTTTTCTATTGATAAAATGTATGTGTTGACTTAAGAACGAAGTTTTAAAAAAACAACTAGTACGAAACGGAGTAAACACGAGAGTTAAAAACATATGAAAAACCGGAACGGGATCAAAACCCGTTCTTTAAAAAGTGAATTTTTGCAAATTAGACCCTACGAAAGTGAAACTAATTTTCCTACAAAATTTATAATAAAGAAAATTTAAAATAAAGAATTTTTATTTTCTGATTAATTTTTATTTTTTTATGATTTTTTAATGTTTTTAAAGAAAAAATAAAAAGATTAAAAATACAAAAATTATAGTAAAAAATACTAGGAAAGAAAATGACAGAAAATAGCTAAAATTATAAGAATCTAGTGAAAATATGCAGAAGTGGGTGCTTATTCAGAAATTAAGCCCCGAAATAAGCTAGACAGCTTATTTGGCTTAAATAGACACAAAATGTGTATAAGTATTTAATGAAAGGAAAAGATAACGGATGAGCTAATGTAGCAAAGTGTTAAGGCGTTGGGTTTATAAGAGTGAGGTCGTGGGTTCGAGGTTGGCAGACACCACTTTTTGCTATTCTTATTTTTTTGATCAGATTTTAAAAACCAAAAGCTAATAACTAAAGATTATAAGTTTTTTAAACAACTTTAATAATGACAATACTAGCTTAACACTCTAAATTAGCTCAAAAAAGAGCTTGTGAAGATCTGATTTCAGAAGTGAGCTTTTGAGCTCACTTTTGCTTTGATATTAACTAAAAAGCTTAGCACAAGTTAAATATAAGCTTAAATTTCAAAACAAAAGCTGTTACTGGAAGCTTATGATGTGCTTAAATAATCTAATAAACTTTTCTCTATGAAAAAACTAAAAACCAACTTACATTGGGATCAGAATAGTCTATCATAGAAACAAACCTCAAAAAAATGGTATAAATTAAGAAAAAAACTTAAAATTCTCAAAAATAAGCAAGATTAATGACTAGCTTATGACAACTTAACTATCACCTAATAAGCTATAATTCTAGACAAGAAAATCAGATGCCACAACTTAAAATTCTAAAATGAAAAGCTAGTCTATTACTACTGTTTTTTGGCTTTTTAGAAATTTTGATGACTTTTGAAAGCAAATTAAGCTAAGTAATTAAGCTAGAAAATGGAATACTAAGCTTGATCTATACTAAGCTATGCCTAAACTATAAGCTATATAAAAGGGGGTAAATTAAAATTAGGAATAAAATAAAAAACACCCTAGATCCTACAATTATAAGCTAAAATGAAGCTTAAAAGCTCAGCAGTACTAACTGATGTTAGTACTGCTGATGCAAATTGCAATTAGCCAAACCAAATGAACATGGTAACCTAGTGAGGTTACCTGCACTCAACACTCTTGTTGAGTGTGTACAAAACTTTATCTAAAGCAAGATCCAAGCCTTAGATGGCTTGGTTCAAATATGTGCACAAGTGAAATCTCAAAAGAAAAAATCCCTGGTGCAGGAAACAAAAAGAATACTAAATTAAGCCTCAAACTCTTTTAATTTTAAAAGCTAACTTATGAAAACTCTTTTCCTAATGTTTTTAAATGAAATCAAAGCTGTCTCAAACAAATTGCACAAATTCCTTTGACTTTTGATTGTCAAACAAGGTTAACCCAAACACCCCTTTAGATTGTGACAGATTTGATTAAGCTTATTTTATTAAGATCTAATGATCTAATTCTAATTACTAGATAACTAACAACTTTTAACAAGCTTAACAAACATTTTTCATTAATCAAATAAGCTATATCTAAGAATTTAAGCTAACCTACTTATTTTTGGCTTTTAATGGTTTTAGGACAGAATTAAAAACAAACTATGATCTAAACTAGTTAAGCTAAAAACAGATTGGAGGATTAAGCACTAAGGTAACAATAATAAATCACAAATAAGCAATAAGTCTAGCACTATGATAAGCTAAAAAGGCAGTTAAGCACAATTTATGTAGGAATGTAAGAACTTAAAAGTAAAAAGAGAGACTTAGACTTGAGCCTTAGCTTAACCAAAGGCATAAATGGCTATTGAGCTTTATCTACAGCTCGCTTATCATAATAAGCCAGTAAAGGTCCTTGGGATTCCTTCCTTAACTGAATCCCTTCCATGAGCTTATAATCTAATAGACAAGGTATTACTTCTTATTTTAGAGTTCAGGTTTAATTAAGAATTGTTTAAGCTCAGTAATAAGCTTATAGACTTATTAGAGCTTTTGAGAGCTTATAGGTAATAGTAGCTTATCATTTGAGAGATAAATGAAAACTTATAAGTGAAATTAATATAAAGCTTATGACCAAATTATTAAGAAGCGTGAAATAAAAACTTGATTACATTATCAAAAGAAAGTTACAACTGAATTTGAAATGAAATTACAATAAGCTAATTTTTAAGCTAAAAACTACCAAGCTACTCTAAAAAACTCTCCCTTGTGTGTGTGTGAGGTGAGGTCTTTTATAGTTGCTGAGAGAAGATTCTAGGCCCTTGCTTGCATCACTAATCTCTGCCATTCATTTTCCTAATCATTGGATCATGATTTAGAGCCCTTGGATCATGATCTTTTTCCCAGTTGCAAAGCTGTCTTTCTTTCGAGGTGACAGCTTTGTGCTTGATTTTGTGAGTGCTTCTGCATAAAACCTCTCCTCTTTTGATGCGTAGAGATCGTTACATACTCGTGGCTTGATAGACTTGAGATAGCTAATGAGAGTATTTGATTTCAGACGATTTGACCTGCCATTACGTGTTGTACTTTACTTGATATAGCCCAATGTACCCTAGTAATTGTTGAAAAAGCCTTTGTTTTACCCTTGCGTGGTTGAATTGTGGGGAATCGATGAATTAGTACCATGGATTCGCGCCCTTTATAACTGAATCGGGGTAAAACAAGTTTAAACTTTGGGCATTTTGCAACTTTAGTCCCTCTCTTTGTGTTATTAAAAGTTGTAGTGTAAAACAACTTAAAGAAAGTGGCAGAATAAGGTCCCTTGTAGTTTTAAATAAAGGGAATTGGAGCTTATAGAATTCCGGGTATGGCCCATTTAGTTTAGGGGGACCATTTGTGTTGAATTTGATTGAAAACTTAAGGGACTATTTGGGTAACATTTGGGATTTGTCTTCTAGTGGGTTGACTTTTGTTGACCCATAGTTGACTGAAGTTGACTCTCTTTGACTTTGGCTTTGAATCTTTGGCTCTCTTGTACTCTTCCGTTTCTCGTGTCCGTGATTGCCCGTTTTTGACGATTTTCTTGTGATTTTTGATATATCCGTTCCTGCACACACAAAACACAAAAACAAGTATATTTTTGCCATTTTTAGCATGTTTTGGGTTTAATTAGGTTATTTTAGGTATAAACAGATATGTGTATTTTACACTTATCACAGATGCTGAAGCTGCAATGCTGAATCGTAACGGATGATTCTTAATAATATTCATCAGAATCCTTGCTCTCTGATGGACATTGCACATGTCAACTCAACTTCTTGTTTGCAATCATAAGGTTCATATCGCTTGAGAGGGACACAGGTCAATCTGGATGAACATCAGCTGCATGTTATTGTTGTCCCATGATGATAACTGAATGAATACAATTGAGGTGTTAGGAAACAAATAATTCTTTTGACATTTTTGTCTTTTTCCTCTTTGTTTGTTTTATATGTTCTGGAAATTCTTTTTGAACATATTTTTGATCAGTTTTTTTTCTCATGTGCTCATTCTTGCTTTTTCTAGCACATGCCATATGCTTTATTCGAATTATTCTTTTTATTTACCATTTTTGTGTGCTCTGGCATTTCTTTTTCGAACACACTTTTGATTTGCTTTTTCACGTATGGATTTGGCTCTCTCTTTCTGTTTTTAGAATATCCTCACCAGAAATTCTTTGTGACATGATACTCTCTCAAGAAGGATGAAGATTTCTCTTTTGATTTGAATCAAGACACAGTTATGAAAAATTCAAGCGAAATCCTTCAACTTCTTAAAATTGTTTTAAGAAAGAGTATCACTTTGACACAATAACAAATTTTGAGAACTTTTTCAAAAATTATGTGACAAAACTTTTCATGATGTTGATAACATTGAATAATGTAATCACAAACCCACAACTGAATAGGACACGTAAGGCACTCACTCTCATTCCGTTCATGGCAAGAAAACGGCCGTAGCCGCGACTGATTAGTCCTCATTAAAACAATTGAGTTTGAAATTAATCTATATTCAAGTATGATCAATTTTTATTTTTCTTTCACATTTGATTTTGAAAAACCTTAACATGAATATCAAAACACCATCTAATTCAATAATTGAATGGACACTAAGTTACTCTCACATCCCATTCTGTTCAATGACAGAATAACGGTTCAAACTAACCGACATGACTTAGTCCACTTAAACAATTACGAATAGACATATATGATCCATAGCATATAATTCATGAAAACTTGTTTCTTTGCCAAAATTATTTGTTAGATTTTCAGCACACATCGAGAAACGAATCGTTTGTTTTTCACAGATCATTTCACAAATAAGCATTACAAATCATGAAGCAACAAGACATTATTCCATATACAAAACATTTTCTCAAAACCCACAAACAATTATAAATGATTAGTTCACCATTACCTTTATTGGATGTTTAGAGACTTTTTGTTGACTACCGAGTTTGACCAGTGACTTACGATTTTGACAATTCGACTTTTTATGAGTTTCAAAAAATAATGACTTTTGTTTCCATAAAATCCATATCATCTAAGTGGTTTAAATATTGTCTAGTTTATAACCTATGCACAAAGAAACTAAAACTCGATAAAAATAATAGATTCGGTAATCATAACACAAACTCGGTAAACCTCATCTTTACGAGTTCAAAACTCGGTAATCCCAATTATTTAAAAAACAACCTAAGAATATATATCTACTTACGTTTGAACTAATAAGTGAATGTTACATATGTTGTAATTGAACTTAAGTAGCGTTAAAAAATGAACTTACTACTCAAACTCGGTAACAGGATTCGGTAAAAAAGAAAAGTAAAAAATGAAATGAAAATCCTATATATAGCCTTTTATAACCTTAAGACACTTTTTACACTAAATCTAATGCCAAAGATTATTCAGATGCTACAAAAACTCGGTAAGACACGTTTTACTCTAAACTCGGTAATCTAGCAAATTCGGTAAACTTTATTTTTACCGAGTTCAAACTCGGTAATCCCAAATTACTCAAAAAGGCCTAAAACATCTATAGCTACTTACGTTTGAATAAGAAGTGAAGGTACAAACGTTGTAATGAACTTAGATATCAAAAATCAGACTTCTACTCAAATTCGGTAAACAGGATTCGGTAAAAAAGAAAAGTAAAAATTGAAATGAAAAGCCTTTATATAGCCACCGAAAACAGTTTTGAAAATTGACATTTTCAGTCCTTGTACTTCACTTTTATCAAAAACTGTTGAAAAATTGTCACATTCAGTCCCTGTACTTGATATGTACCGATTTTTGTTTATGAATTTACACAAACGCCCCCCTTAAACAATGAATTTTTTTTAGAGAAAAAAATGTGTAAAATATTTTTGTTATTTTTGAAATTTTTCAATTTTTTCTTTTGTTTTTGAAATATTTATTTACATGATTGTGATGTATGATCTTTTCATGAAGATGACTTTGTTATACTTTCCAACTGAGTTGGAGTCATACATCTCATACCAATGCGATGAACTAGATACTCAAAGCGTTCTTTTGGAAGCGCCTTAGTAAATAGATCCGCAAGTTGGTATTCTGTTCCGACAAAGTAAATTTCCACAGTACCCCTCTTAACGTGTTCTTTAATAAAATGATACATGATGTCAATGTGCTTTGTCTTAGAATATTAGACTGGATTACATGAAATAGCAATGGCACTCTTGGAATCACAATACATCAAAATCCGATTGTATTTAAATCCATAGTCAAGCAGTTGAATACGCATCCATATCACTTGAGCACAGCATGCAGACAATGAAACATATTCAGCTTCTGCAGTAGACATCGCAGTACAATCTTGTTTCTTTGAACTCTAACTCATGAGCTTTCCACTTAAAAACTGCAATCCTCCTGATGTGCTTTTACAATCATCTTTACAACCTGCATGGTCCGCATCTGAATAGGCAATTAGTTCAAAACTAGAATCCTTCGGATACCATAGGCCCATGTTATAGGATTGTCTTAGGTATCAAAAGATTCGTTTGACCTCTTTAAGGTGTTTGAACGTAAGTCGTGCTTGATAACGTGCACATACAAAAGTAGCAAAGGCTATGTATGGTCGACTGGCTGTTAGATACATAATCCCTCCTATCATACGATGATAAGTCATTTGATCAGTAGGAGTGCCTTGTAAATCAGCATCCAGTCTCTCTGTTGCCATAGGT
>BQNB010185957.1:0-12171 GCA_026074375.1 Tanacetum coccineum
CAAAACCTAGTAACATTCGTTGAAATCTCAAATTTCTGTAATCTTCCTATTGGAAATAATATATCATTTATACTCATAATCCGTGCACAAATTATCGAAATTTTATCAGTTGCTACAAAAAAATTTGTAGAGAAAAATTGAAGAACGTCGCCCAGATTACTAGTAGTGATTATTCTATGTTCTATTATTGCAAAAAATTGTAATATAACTTTCATCAAATTGTTTATACTTTATTTATATTTTTGTTTCAGAAATACTTAAATCATTAACTTGATAATATGGTAATGAATTTACCTAAGTGTGAGTTGTACCAGCTAGAAACTGAAACTACAAAGTCATGATATAAGCACTTGTTTATTGAACTTCTACAACATTATAGCAGTAACTGGACACGATTTGTAAATCACAAACATCAATCTCACATACCTCACTTATCATTATGCGTACTTAAATTAATTAATGTTTACTGCTTACAATAGTATAAATCATCATCATACGTAAAATAACAAATTTTCAATACAAATAAAAAATGATTAGAGTACGTGATTATGACACTAATGATAGCATACAACAAACGGGGTTGGTTTGTACTTAAGGGGTGTTTGGGGTTGCTTATTGAAAATAGATTATGCGTTTTGAAAACGAATAATCAGATAATCAACTGTTATAAAACGTGATTCTAAACATAGTGTTTGGATTTGATTACGTGGTTTGATATCACAATAATCAGATAATCAGTTTTGTAGTGTTTGGCAAAACAATTTTATAGTACAAGTTAACCTATGAAATGACACAAATAGACAGTATAATATATTAACAATAAAATGAGAGGACACGTGGAAGTCAAAATGAGTGGGTAAAAATAACAATTATATATATAATAATGGCTTTGGGCCATAACTTTTTTTTGGGCTCCCAAATGTTCGAGCCTAAGCACTGTAGCTACAGTGCTGGCCGGTCCAAATTTTTTTTTTTAAAAATTGTTGGCACAAAATAGGCGGAAAAAATGTTACAAAAGTACCGATGCATTCAGATAAAAAAAATACCGCGGCTAATTTCCAATTGACTTCAAACCACTGTCATTTTACTCGATGAGACCAAAAAAATAAATTCGCAAAAAAAAATAAAAATATAATAAAATAATAAAAAAAAATTTAACTCAAAAATTAACCCGCACTATTTAAACCTGAGACGAATAAAATAAACCCGCACAAATTACATTCCATCTTAATAGCCCATGTTCCCATAAAATTATATTTAAAAAAAATCCGTATAGTTAAAAAGAAATCTTTAAACATAAGCCCCACACATAAGCCAATATAAAAAAAACAAACTATTAAACATGAGCCCGAAAAAATAAAATCGCACAAAATAAAAAAAATTTAAAATAATAACGCCTCGCGTAGAATAAAACGACGTAGTTTTGTTCTACACGCTACAGTGCTCGGCCCTTTGGGCCCCCAACTTGGGCCAACCCATTTGGTTTTTTTTTTTTTTTTTTTTGTAGGCAATGTAAAAAAAACCGCTCGGCACAAAATAGAAAAAAAAAATTACAAAAATATTGACTTATTAAAATAAAAAAAATACCAAAACCCGCACAAATAAAAAATAGAAAAGAATAAAAATAAAATTTTAACGCAAAAATTAACCCGCACTATTAAACATGAGACCGAAAAAATAAACCCACACAGAATACAATAAAAAAACGCCATGTTCCTATAAAATTATATTAAAAAAAACCCGCATAGCCAAAAAAAGAAACCTTTAAACATGAGCAACACTATAAAGCTCATATAAGAAAAAAAAACAAAAACTATTAAACATGAGGCGAAAAATTTAAAACCACACAAAATAAAAAAAATAAAAAATAATAATGCCTCGCAACTACGCGAAAAAAATTAACGACCCGCAGCAACGCGCGGGTAACCATGCTTGTTTTTATATAAAAGTAAGATGACGTTTTCAAAAAGTAAGACCTACGCGGACAGCTGCAATACTGCGTTTAAAGAGGTCAAAACGGGAATCACTTGTTTTCTCAACAAACTTTACAAAACAACTCAAGTGGATTATCTACGTTTTAAAAACGCAATAAGCAGATAATCTATAACAAAACAACATCTAGCACAATGGGATTCCTTAATATAAAAATATATCACCTTTAGCAACTTGTGATGTACAAGGATTTACTACGAATCTTTTATGTCGATAGCTTTAAGCAAGAATATAAAAAATGTATAAAATAATATGTAGAAGAGTCTAGGCTAAAACAACGAGAATGGGAATAAAAAAATTAACAACTAAAAATATCCTCCCATTTTTATAATGATTTTTGGTTTGTTTTTGTCGTTCTAGGTTGTTGATTACTCTTTGTTTATTGGTGTTATGTGTATTTTACAAAAAGCTTATGACTAGTTTTTTAGTACCATATGATAATTAATGATAATGAAATATTGTCACCATATATAAATATCAATTTTTTAAACTCAAATCTGGATTTATGTTGAAAAACGACATTACAAGTAACAAAAAGTATCCAACATATACAAAAGAAATATGAGATTGGAAAGAAATCATATAAAAAAGGATATTGCCCCTTGTTTTTAACAAAGAATAAGTCGAGAAAAATAATAAAATTCCATATATGGATTGAGTGCTGACTATTATAAGGTAATATTGTAAGACTACAAGATTATCATTGAGTGCCGACTAGTTTATTGTCTAATAGCATTGGGTACCTTAAGTTATGGCTTGAGCCATCTCTGAAAACATCCTTTTGATTGGTCACTTTTTTAATGGGACCACACCGCACCTCGTGTTTTCGAGTGCTTGAGACACCAACACCACTTCCAAATGGTCAAGGGAATAACGCTAATTGATGCACCGAGATCCACAACCGTGAGTGCGTTATCAGGTATTTTTTATGTGTAGGGGAATATCGCCTATAAGTTGGGATACTTGTCGGACTGAAAATGTGGTGTTATGGAAGGAGTGATGTTTTTGGTGTTATGGGGTATTCTGGTGTTATGAAAAAAAACTGACGTGAACAACATTTTCTCTTAACTACGAATTGATGGCAGGTCATACGGTAACCTTTACTATAAAACATTTTTAAATAGATCGTTCTGAAAGTGCAGTTCGTTTAGCCTAGCTAGGACATATAGAGTATATAGTTCATTGGGAAATCAGTTTTCTACCCGCATACCAAGGGAAAGCCTCCACCATTAGATTCAATATTTATTTTGGGTTTGTTGTTAAGGGTAGTTTATCTAAGATTTAATCATATCAAACCTATTTTTGTGTCACTATATAGAGTTTATTATTTAATTTCTTTTATGTTTGTTCTATTTTTTCACTTATCACAGAAAGTGTGTTTCTCTGTTATACCCGTTGCTCTCACTACTTTTCCCTATTTCCCCTCCATTATCGGTTTTTCTCACGATCTATAATCCAAAAGATCATTTCAATTGATCTTAATCAATCGATCATAAGTCAACCGATCAGTAATTCAAAAAGATCATAATCTATTGATCATATTCATTCGATCATAATCAATCGATTCAGTCATCTCTCGGTTTCGATCATTCAGTATATTCAATTCGATACATTTCATCATCATAATTCATTCATTCTCTGTATGTCTGTTTTTTATTTGAATCAACCTGCAAGTTCAGTCTCTGAAGAAGATAATGTATTTGTCACTAATTCACATGTTGAATCTGTTAGCTCTTCTGGAGTCTATTCGTTTGCTTCTCATGATGATAATAATGCAAGCTGTGAGTAAATTGCTTATTATTGTGTAATATAAGTTATGGATTAGGTGTTCATTATAGTTCAATATTGCTTATTAATTAAGCTGTTAGTGTAATTAGCTTTTAACATGTTGATTTTGTTTTAAATAGATAGTTATTTTTGTCTTATTTTTGATTATGTTGTGATATTTTTTGCTTATTTTGCTTATTAGTTAACTGAATATGCGTAATATCACTTGTGATATTTTTCTTATTTTTTGATAGTTTAACATTTTTATGTTTGTGTTATTATGTATACACTTTACTTGGATTTTATACTATATTAGTTGTTTTAAGTGTTTTTAATGTGGTATGTTTTGTATCATGGTGAATTTCTATATGTTTTGAATTTTATATGTCTTGTATCACTAGTGATATTTACTGTTTCGTTTTATTTCATTTGGTTTCTGCTTTACATAGTTTGAAACCTTTTAATGTGTTTTATCATGAGCTTATTGACTCTCCCGACGGACCAGTTCCTTTGGGTTCTAGAGTTTTGCCAGTGTGTTACCAGTATTGGGTTACTGTTTATGTTAGTCCTTGTTGATGCATTGAGGTGTATAGGAGTTTTTGGCTCTGAAGACAGGTTTTGGTGTTAGGTTATCATGTAAGAATGATTGATAGTGTAGTTACGTGAATCTAATGTACTTAGTTTGTATGGATAAGGTTGTCAAGGGAAGTTTGGTTGAATACTTTAGATCATAGTAGAATGATTGACAAAGTAAGGTCTTCAAATCTTAAGAGTTGTGGTTGTAAGGCACGTGTTCAATTTGATATGGTTAAAAAAACTTCAAAGTACAGACTTGTTGTATTTGATCTTAAACATAATCATGAGCTTGATAGGATTGAGTATAAGTACTTGTCCAAAGCTGAGAGGAAGTTAACTTACAATGAGCAACTATTTATTATCAAAGCTGCAAATTTAAACATTGGTGCAGTTAGAGCTCATAATCTGTATTCCAGTTTAAAAGGTTCATCCTCACTCGTGCATGGTACTCAAACAGAGTTCAAGAATTTCACGCGTGGCGTTAACTGTTTCATTGGAGATAGTGATGCTCAGATGTTGATTACTAGGTTTGAAGAGAGGCAAGAGTTCACAAAAGGCTTTTCGTTTGATTATTTTGTTGAGGATGCTGAGCTTTGTGGTTTATTTTGGGCTAATGAAGTTGCGAAGTGCAACTACATTGAGTTTGGTGATATTGTGTCTTTTGATGCTACATATAAAATAAACAAGTATGCTTTGTTGACATTTAAAATCTTTATGATTTATTTTTTCAACTGTTTTTTGTAGACTTTTTGTAATACGTTATCACTTGTGATTTTTATCAGGTACAAGATGGTTTTTGTGCCTTTCACTGCCATAGATAATCACAAGAGATCAGTTACTGTCGGTTCAGGACTTTTGAAAAGAGAAACTGCAGAAGCTTATGGATGGTTACTTAGAGCCTTCAAGAAAGCTTTTATTCATGCTCCAAATATAATTGTTACCTATCAAGATGGAGCGATGCGTCTTGCTGTTGCTGCTGAGTTTCCTGAGTCTGAGCATAGGCTTTGCATGTAGCATATCATGCAAAAGATCCCGGCCAAGGTATTTGTTTTTGAAAGTGTTAGTAATTTACATTTGATGTATCACTTGTGATATTTCATTGCTGTTTAATTTTTTGATTGTTTTTTTAACAATAATAGGTTGTTTATCACTTGTGATACTTGATTGTTTTTTTTATATTAGTTTAATGTGATTTACATTTGATTTATCACTAGTGATACTTTATTGTTTATTTAGATTTCACTAGTTTATCATTAGTGATAACTTACTGTTTGAATAAATATCATTAGTGATAATTTACTGTTTGATTAAATGTGACTAGTTTAATTTGATATATCCCATTCTAATGTTTTTTTCCTTTATTTTTTGTTCTTTGGTTTTTTTTAGGTTGTGTCCAGAATTTATGATGAAACTGATTTTAAAGAAAAATTTGGTAAGATCGTCTGGAATATGTTTATTGGTCCTGAGGAGTTTGAGGTTAACTGGGAATAAGATTATGGAGGAATTCAATCGTGTCATTCACAAGTGGCTTTCAAGATGTATCGTCTTAGATCATCTGGTTCCCTTCCTTCTTTGTTGATTTTCCTTCATTATGTGGGGTTGATAGAGGACTACTTCTAGGTCAGAAATCGTGAAATCTTTTTCTATATTTCCTTTAGTTTATGGTGCAACGATAGTAAAGTTTATGCTTTGTTATTAAGTTTGCAATGGAAAGGCAGACAAACGCTAGGAAAATACTAGATCATTCGTCATTTTGATTATTCCCTAATTTGTGACACCATTACTATTCGAAGGGACCATGCTTCTAAAGTCTATACTCGCAGCCTTTTTATTCGTGTCCAGAAAGAGATTGTTGCAGGGTCTTGGTTATGTTCAATAAGGGTATGAGTTCAGATAGGGATGTACAGTTTGTACTAATTGATAGGATAAAGTAAGCATGTGGGTTTTCCAAAGTGATTGACACAAGAAAATTCTATATGAGAATGTGACGAAGAATTAATTTGCATCAAAATAACATACATGATACTACAAGGTTTCACACTTTTGAATTTCATTTATCACTTTTTATATTTTTTTCAAGTTTTTTTATTGTTATTATTAAAAATATGGTATGAGTATCACCTGTGATATATGATTGTATTTATATTTTTTCAAATATTTTTTTTGTTTTTGAAGTATCAAAAGTGATATTTTCAATTTTTATTTTCTATTAATAAGAATATCAAATGAAGTATCACTTGTGATATAATGATGTTTTTAAGGTACTTTATAACAAAGGAGATTCTTCAGTAACCTGCTGTTGTCATCTTTTTGTTCGTTCTGAAATTTTATGTCGACACATATTTTGTGTATTCAAGAACTTTAAAGTGTCTTGTATTCCGGACCAATATATATTGAGGCGTTGGACCAAGGATTTGATCCCACCTGATTTGAGGAACAAAAAAACCGTTATGGCGAGAAGAATGAAGCAATTGAGAAGCTTTCAATGGAGGCTTCTATCATTCTTGATTTCATGTGTGTTCATGATGTTGAGGATAATGAGCCAAAGTTGTCTGTGTTTGTAAGCCAGATGAAAGAAATAAAGTCAAAACTGGAGGCTGAACTGCCAATTGTTCCAAACCGCACAGTTTCTGATTTTGTTGAAGAATTTATGGGTGTTAAGAAGCCTAACCAGGTTAAAGTGAGGAATCCAACAGGTGTAAAGCCAAAGGGACGTGAGAAGGGGAAGCGTATCAAGAGTGGAAGAGAAATATCAATGAAGAAAAGTAATAAGAAAAAGAGTGGTTGTGGTATTTGTGGTTCTACTTCTCTTAAATTAGGCGTACTTGTTCTAGGGAAGGATAATCCTGTTGCTTTATATCTTGCATACTTGTTTCTGGTGGCAATGATCTTGCAGATGGTTGATCCTTACGGTTCTATATCCCCATACGCCTTTCCCAAAGTGTTCAGTTTAAGATTTGTTTTGTCACAGTTTGATTATTTTTTATTTTTTTCTTAAAAAGATTATGTTTATTAGGTTTTCATAAATTTTTCTGGAAGGGTTTTTTCTCTTGAAATATTTATGCTATTAACAAGGCAACATTTTTTGGTTTGTGATATTGACTTGTTTATCTTCTTGTGATATTATGGGGTGGTTATCAACAATGAACATTTTTCTTGTTTGATATTGGACTTTGTATCTCTTAGAGATATTATCTTATTTTCTAGAGACATATTTTATATCACTTGTGTTATTCTTTCTTAATTGTGATATAAAAATTGTTAGCAAAGAAAAATATATTTGTGATTTTGAATACGGCCGTATAGCCCCTGAACAGGTCAGAGTATAAGACTCTCTAAAACAAAGATAAACAAAACAAATTTACATTTTGGGCAGGGTCGAATTACCATGCGACCAGACGTAATTTATTCTACTCCTGCTCCTAGGTTCATTTGGAACATAAAATATGTGTTTGTTGTTCTTTGAATCTGCTTCGATAGATCCGTTGTTGTTATGAACTTCTTGTCGCCAAACTGTGCCTTGAAATCGTTTATGAATTTATCCTGATCATCCCTTGGAGAATCAGACTCGAGTTTGTTTTTCCCCATAGGGATTCCTAACACTTCCCCATATTATTTCTGGTGTGATTTTGAGTTTTGATCTCTTGGGGTAACTCACTTCATTGTTTTTGTGTTTAAAGTTTTCAGAAAAAGATATGGTATCTTTGATGGTTTCTTGTCGAGAATTAGGAAATCCAAATTTATCCAAAGCCCATCTGTCTTATAATGGTTTTCCTTTCGAGCGTCAAAGATTTTGTGGCAAGGTATAGTGGCTTAACTGTAGCTCTGGCCCTTAATGATTTGAACTTCTTTTCAATATCTTTCTTCCTTTCTGCAATATCATAATCTTCATCTTCATCCTCATCTTTTAGTTTCTTTTTTCCTTTCTTTTTAACCATTTTCTTGCTTTTCTCTACTTCTTTTTTAGGTTTTTCAACTCTCTTCCTTTTCTTAACAGGCTCTTTAACCTTTTTCTCTAGTTGTTGTTTTTTTGCAGCTGCTCTTGTTGTTCTTCCTGGAGATTCAATTTCTGCCATTTTTCTCTTTTTTGCAATATTCTTGTATGCTGTATTTTCTTCGGTTGTCTCATTATCTTCTGCATCATTATCTTCTGCATATCATATCTTCTGCATCATTCTCTTCTTCCACCATTTCCTTTTATGTCTCATTCTCTTCATTCATTCTCTTTCTCCTCGATTCTCTTCTGTCTTATTCTCTTCATCATTCTCTTCTGTCTCAGATGATTCTCGAGATGCTGTTTCAGTAGATTCATTTAATTTTGTTGGTGATCTTTGTGGTGTTGTTTCTTCTTCATGTGTTTGTGGTGGTGTTGTTTCCGTTTGTGGTGGTGGTGTTTCTGTTTGTGGTGTTGTTTCTGTTGTTGTCAGATTAGCATTTGTGGTGGTTGAGGTAATTTTCTGTTGGTTTTTGGTTTCTCGCTTAAACGTAATTGCTGCATTTCCTTTGGTTCTTCTTGTTGGTGTAGATTAAGGTGTTGTTGTTGTTTCTTTTGTTGGCGATAGATTTTCTGCTTCTTTTGTACATCTTTATTTTTCTTAGTTTTTTTCGCGATTGCTTTTGCCCTGGTTGTTTTCTTCATAGGAACTCAATGGTTTGATCGAAACCGCACAAATAAATTATTGTTAGTTTTGTGCGTAGTTCATTGTGTTATCAAATTTATTACGGGTGATACAAAATCTGAATAAATTTTGCAGTCATTCAGTTTTATAATTTTTCTATTTATTGTGTCATTTCAATATTTGGCTATATATATATAGACAGATGAAGTGTGCTAGTTACATATTATCAAATTTGATATCAATTGTGATATTGCAAGCAAGCATAACGTATATGAATCAAATGTGATACTGCAAGGAAGCAAAACTAGTATGCTACATATATATATAAAGAGAGTCTAAACATGTGTTTTGCATACATTCAAATTTTTCCATCACAGTTGATATTTAAATGTTGGACGTTTATGTTAGGAATGTACCTTTAGTTTTACCAATCTCTGGATATGGATTTACAAAACTGTTCTTTTCTACGACTGCAATACAAGTGTTTTTTAGATATATTAACACCTGGATGTATGAAATTGTATCAGTTTAAAATATTTTATTTGAGAAGACTAAACCAGAGAAGCGTTTAGTACGCCTTGATCCTTATAAATATCATCATCTACAAGTTTCAAAAAGCATAAATCTTATGTTTCATGTAAAACAAAAACTACAGAAAATAACTGCAGATATATACTATTCCATGATTTAAACTACATATATCACCGGTGATAAACCATGTATCAATACTATTATCTAGCACATTTTTTAAGTACTTAATCACTGGGCATATCAGTTGCTAAGTAATGCAAATCAGAACCAAAGTGGAATTCAAATAATCTCAAACATAGTGCATGTTTAGACATTAAGGGACCACCCAAAACATAGAAGAATCTAAAACTACACGATTTTATCAGGAAAAATCATAATCCAACAACAAACAAGAAGCTAGAGTTACATTGACACTACGATAATACAGATTCTTAACATGTATAATCGATTTTCTAAGTTTCAAGTAACCTAGGTCATCAAAGACAACTTTAGAAAGATAAAACGAACACATTAAGTAAAACCACCAACCACTCTATCACATAACGGCATCTCTCCTGACAGGAAGCATTGAAACGATGTTACTAAACGAACACAACCTTGACACTTGAAAAGTAAATCATCTGGAAACCTCCTAAAAAAATAAAAAATAATAATGCCTCGCAACTACGCGAAAAAAATTAACGACCCGCAGCAACGCGCGGGTAACCATGCTTGTTGTATATAAAAGTAAGATGACGTTTTCAAAAAGTAAGACCTTAGCGACAGCTGCAAAACTGCGTTTTAAAGAGGTCAAAACGTGAATCACTTTTCAACAAACGTTTACCAAACACTCAAAAGTGATTATCTACGTTTTAAAAACGCAATAAGCAGATAATCTATAACAAAACAACATCTAGCACAATGGGATTCCTTAATATAAAAATATATCACCTTTAGCAACTTGTGATGTACAAGGATTTACTACGAATCTTTTATGTCGATAGCTTTAAGCAAGAATATAAAAAATGTATAAAATAATATGTAGAAGAGTCTAGGCTAGAACAACGAGAATGGGAATAAAAAAATTAACAACTAAAAATATCTATAATGATTTTTGGTTTGTTTTTGTCGTTCTAGGTTGTTGATTACTCTTTGTTTATTGGTGTTATGTGTATTTTACAAAAAGCTTATGACTAGTTTTTTAGTACCATATGATAATTAATGATAATGAAATATTGTCACCATATATAAATATCAATTTTTTAAACTCAAATCTGGATTTATGTTGAAAAACGACATTACAAGTAACAAAAAGTATCCAACATATACAAAAGAAATATGAGATTGGAAAGAAATCATATAAAAAAGGATATTGCCCCTTGTTTTTAACAAAGAATAAGTCGAGAAAAATAATAAAATTCCATATATGGATTGAGTGCTGACTATTATAAGGTAATATTGTAAGACTACAAGATTATCATTGAGTGCCGACTAGTTTATTGTCTAAGAGCATTGGGTACCTTAAGTTATGGCTTGAGCCATCTCTGAAAACACCATTTGATGGTACGAGACCCACACCGCACCTCGCGTTTTCGAGTGCTGAGCCACCACCACCACACCAAATGGTCCCGGAAAACGCCAAATGATGGCACGAGATCCACACCGTGAATCGCGTTATCAGGTATTTTTATCGTGTTATGGGAAAACGCCAAAAATTGGGGTACTTGACGGCACCTGAAATGTGGTGTTATGGAAGGAGTGATGTTTTTGGTGTTATGGGGTATTCTGGTGTTATGAAAAAAAAAAACTGATGTGACAACACTTTTCTCATAACACTAAATGATGGCAGCATACGGTACCCAATGCTCTAACAATATTAAAAAGAACGTTCACTGAACGTGCAGTTCGTTTATAGCCCTAACTATGACAAAATAAATGTACAATAAATTATCATTGTATATTTCCATGGTAACGTTTCACGTGTTCGCCCCAACTTATGACTTGCTTCATATATGTTTATCTAAACTCTAAATTTGTTTTTCACCATATATACTGCATGCTTTAGTGATATACAGGGACGGAATCAGGGGGTTCGGGAACCCCATGGATTTTTTCGATGTATTGTTAATTTTCGAAAAACGTCGATTTTTTTTAAATGTATTTCAAATGCACCCGGTCCATCAAAATGTGTTTCTAATAACTTTATTATATTAAGATTCAAAATATTTTGTGCACCCGACTATATTAGGTTCTGGTTCCGTCCCTGGTGATATACAATATCAAGCAAACAAATCTTACAAAAGCAATGCTAGATAGCAATTAGGAAAGACTACATCAACTTTAAGAGTTCACGAGTATAGATTTATCTTTATAGTCAACATTGAATAAGGATTATAACTTTCACGAACAAGTGGGATCACCTAGTTAAACTGGGAAGATAAACATTATAAGATGGCTGTAAATTCGCTATGAATTTCTAAAAATATTAGTGGGACACCAATGTCGTACGTATCTACAGTTCTACACAATATAAATGCACCAATCATGCGGAAACACAGGTGGATGTTTGAATGAAAAACGAGATATACGATTAATATTGATCAATTATATCAGGCTTGAGAACGGCTTAGGGACATTCGGGCAGAGGAAGTCGGGGAAATAAGTCGGGACATTTTTATTTTATTTTTGGTAAAAAGTGAATATTATT